>JAVKPL010015680.1:0-130460 GCA_032173675.1 Gastrolobium villosum
GTACACGGGAGGTAATGTCATAAGAAACGGGGGCTAAGTTTTTCATTAACCCTCCAAGTTTTCAATCTATACGGCTGGATCCTAAGATAAACCATATCATTAACCTCCAAATGGACATCTCGACGGTGCTTGTCTGCCTGTACCTTCATACGGTTTTGAGCCACTGTTAAATGATGCTGTAAATCCCCTAAAATGCTGTCCCTTTCTTGTAACATTCTGTCAATCTCAGCCACTTGGACAGCATGGCCAACCCGAAACAGTGAAGGAGGATCTGATCCGTAAAGAGCCTTAAAAGGAGAAATCCCAGTAGAGGATTTATAAGTAGTATTATACCAATATTCGGCCCAATGTAACCAATTGGGCCATTGCTTAGGACGGGGATTGCAAAAACACCGAAGATAAGTCTCTAAGCATTTGTTGACGATTTCCGTTTGCCCGTTAGACTGGGGATGATAAGCAGTACTGTACTTAAGAGAAGTGCCAGCCTGCTTAAATAATTTCATACCAGAAATGACTAAGACAACACTGGTCCCTATCAGAAATTATGGACAACGGAAAACCATGCAATTTAACAATATTCTTTATGAACAAGAGAGCAACATCCTGGGCCGAATAAGGGTGACAGAGAGGAATGAAATGAGCATATTTGGTGAATCTGTCCACCACCACAAGAACCGTGTCCACCCCACAGGCTTTGGGCAAACCTCCAACAAAATCAAGTGAGATATCGGACCATACCTGACTTGGGATAGGAAGTGGCTGCAAAAGACCAGCAGGGGACAAATTAGAAGCCTTACACTGCTGACAAACCGCACACCGAGCGACATACTCTTGGATACTTTTCTTCATACCTTCCCAATAGACCAGATTGGAGATGCGCTTAAAAGTGCGAAAAAATCCTGAATGTCCCCCAATTGGGGAATCATGGAATTCCTTGAGCAGGAGAGCAATTAGATCAGAATTTTTAGGGAGCACCAATCTGTCATGAAAGGTTAATTTTCCTCCCACCAAGAGGAAGCCCGGGTGAGTGGAAGGGTTTTGAATCAAATCCAACATCATTTGGCGAAGAATGGGATCCTCCCCTTGTTCCTGTGCAATCTGGTCCACCAAAGGCAAATGTATCGCAGATAAAGAATTAAATTCCCCTCTTCTAGAAAGAGCGTCCGCGACCACATTCTCTTTTCCCGGATGATATTGAACCTCAAAATCAAAACCAAGAAGCTTAGAGGTCCATTTTTGTTGATCTTCCCCTAATACCCGCTGGTCCATCAAATATTTGAGACTTTTCTGATCAGTTTTAATCACAAAATGCCTTCCAAAAGGTAATAACGCCATTTTTGGACAACAAAAACCAAAGCCATGAGCTCCTTCTCATATACCGATTTTCCTTTGCTTTTTGAGAAAAACCTTGACTAATGAAAGCCAAAGGCCTTCCCTCTTGCATGAGGGCAGCCCCTATGCCCTTACTTGAAGCATCTGTAACCACTGTGAACAGCTTGTTAAAATCGGGTAAGGCAAGTGTAGGCAAATCACACATGACCAGCTTGAGTTTCTCGAAGGCTGATTGAGCACCATCATTCCAAAGAAAAGCATTTTTCTTTAAGAGGTCAGTCAACGGCTTGGCCATAATACCATACCCTTGCACGAATTTCCTATAATAACCGGTCAATCCTAGGAACCCCCTTAATCCTTTGATATCTTTAGGGACTGGCCATTTCTGCATAGCCATAGTCTTGGATGGGTCAGCTGCAACTCCCTTCGAACTGATAATATGCCCAAGGTACTCAATCTGAGACTGCCCAAATGTACATTTTTTTCTATTTGCAAATAGTTGTTGTTGTCTCAACTCCTCTAGGACAGCCTTCAAATGCTGAATGTGAACCTCCTCGGACAAACTATATACCAGTATGTCGTCGAAGAATACCAAAACAAACTTGCGAAGAAACGGTTTGAGAACTTCGTTCATCAAAGCTTGGAAAGTAGACGGGGCGTTTGTGAGACCAAAAGGCATTACGAGGTATTCGTAATGACCCTCGTGAGTCCGAAAAGCCGTTTTTTCAATGTCTTCCACCTTCATCCGGATCTGATTGAACCCGGATTTTAAATCAAGCTTGGAAAAAATACAGGCAGCCCCAATTTCATCGATTAACTCATCTATTACCGGCATTGGAAATTTGTCTGGCACTGTCATTTTATTTAATTTCCGGTAATCAACACACACACGCCAGCTGTTGTCCTTTTTCTTAACTAAGATTGCTGGACTTGAATAAGGGCTCACACTTGGCCTAATCATACCGGAATTCAACAATTCATTAACGTTTTTCTCAATTTCATCTTTCTGATAAAAAGGGTACCTGTAAGGACGAATGTTGGGGACCTCACTTCCTGGCTTGAGGAGAATAGCATGGTCTCTGCTGCGTTTGGGAGGGAGACCCGTAGGTACAGCAAAAACATCATCATATTCCCTCAACAGCTGCTTTAACTCATCCCACTCCAACTGGTCAAAAGGGACCGTGAAGGACTCCCACTTGGGGTGAACCAAAAACCCTTGCCCATCATTCTGAATAGCTTTCGTGATGGCCCTAAAAGAAGCCTCCGCACAAGATAGTTCGGGTTCGGCTTGAATAAATACCTTCTGTTTCCCTTGATAAAACTTCAAAGTCAGCTCTCGAAAATTCGCCTTAATGGTCCCCAAACCCTGTAGCCACTCCATGCCTAACACCACATCCACCCCTCCAAGTTTGAATAAAAATAAATCTTGAACAATTTCAATTCCCTGAAAGCTGATCCTTACCTCCTGACATATCCCATCACAATTCAGACGATCACCGTTACCGATCTCAACTTTATACTCCATAGTCTTCGTAGTCTCCAACCCAAGCTTACGAGCTGTCTCCTCCTTAATGAAATTGTGTGTGGCTCCATTATCAATCAGAACTACCACCTTATGGCCCGCGATTTCACCCCATAGCCGCATGGATCTGCTCGAAGCCAGCCCTAACAAACTGTGAGATGACAACTGAAGCGTTTCAGCTTGAGTATCCTTCCCCGCGTCCTCAGCCTCCGCATTCGAACCGTCACCGACCGGAACTTCAACGACCTCATCCCCGTCGACGACCACCAACAGATTCAAATGCTTCGACTTGCAACGATGGCCAGGATTCCACCTTTCGTCACAATGGAAACACAACCCCTTACGAGAGCGTTCCTGCCACTCCGCTTGAGGCAACCGACGACCGCCTGACCGGTTGTTCGTGCTGGCCTGACTCTCCTCTCCGCGCGGATGCTGGAAAGTGGTGTTAGGGTTCGCGTGAGATCTGGAAAATTCAGGAGGCGGATTCATCGCATTTGACGCATTCTGACCCGTCTTCTGACCCGTAGTTCCAAAAATGCCCTGGCTTATGTTGGTACGGGCCGCTGAGATTGGGTTGGTTTTAGTGGGCCCAAAGTTTCGCCCAGGCCCAACTCCCCCAATTCCCTCAGCCATCCAAGCCCAGTTCTTTCTCTCCACGCGTTGAGCCTTCTTCATCATCAACGGCAAGCTGTCCAGAGGATGTAACAAAAGCTCCTCCCTGATACACGTGGTTAGGCCGTTGAGCCAGATCCCGCGGAGGACCTCATCGTCAACGAACTCCAAGCTACCGCTTATTTTCTCGAAATCCCTCCTGAAATCCTGAACACTCCCAACCTGACGCAGGCTCAACAACTCGTGTAATGGGTTCCCCTCCAGATCTGGTTGAAATCGGCTTAATACCTCAGCACGAAATAAACCCCAAGAAGTAGTGGTGACGCTCCGCTCCCACCAGTGGTACCAGTGTAAGGCCTCTCCTTCAAGCACAATCATCACCGCCCTCAGCTTCTCCCTGTCGGACATGGGGTTTAACTCGAAATACCTCTCCACTCGAGTTAACCAGTCGTAAGCACCCACACCAGAGAAGAAAGGTAATTCCAGACGCCTCCTCATGTTATCGCCTACGAAATTCCTTCCTCCTTCATCATCAGAGAGCTCCGACGTTCCCCTACTCCCTCTTCCCCCTCGTCCACGTCTTTCGCGGCTTCTGGAACGACGGTCTTCCCGATTAAGGTTCATATTTTGCATTTCCCTTAATAATTCAGCTAACCCAACCTCTACTCGTTGAATTCCCTCCTCCGTTCTTACCGTTCTCCCCTCCAAAGCCTCAATTCGAGCCTCCATCATTCTTGTTACTACCATCCACCGCTCCCAAGAAAGAGAGCTTTGATACCAATTGTAACAGATCAAATAAAATTGTGGACAATTAAACAAACAAGGAAACTTGTATTTAAAAGTATCTCAGTCAACAATGTCAGTTACAAGAGAATGCCAATACTAACAACACTGTAGTATTGTATTTCTCTCCAATCTCATACTGAAACTCAAAGAAAACAAGAAGAAGAAACATAAAGGTTCAGGGGAAATAGAGAGCCCCTGATCCTCTCCTGAAAATGGGCCAAAGACTGATTGCCCAAAAAGATACCACTCATAACCACTTTCTTTCCCTTTTATTCCCATTCTCTAACTGTCTCCAGATTCTTCCATCACATTTGTTGCACTAGCAGTTGTAGGAGAAGTATTCCCATGTGTTGCACCTGTACATCCCTTTGCTGTACCGCTGGCATGTATTGCACCATTAGGAGGTGCTAATCCCCTGTTACCCTTCCTATGGTAAGTCTTTATTATAGGAGGAGTTGTAACATGTTGATTCTCTCCCAATCTGGTTTCCCAGCCCAAGTCCCAAGTTCCAATCTGCCTCCTTCTCCCTACCACTCCACCCCTTTTATTCCTTCTAACAACCTTGCCACCTCCGCAATTCTTCTAGAATATACTAACTAACAAACTTGTCATACTCCAATAATCCCCCACTACCCAACTTACATATACCTACATGACTATATTCGTATCAATACTCCCCCCTAAACACTCACCTTGCCCTCAAGGTGAGGTTTAGCCATCAAGAATCTTATGCCAGGTTCCCATTGCTTGAAATGCAAGGGCCAACTTATTTGCAACGCATGTTGATGATCTCCTCCAGGATCCCACAATTGAAAATGTAGGAGCCAATTTATGCAAGAAACAAAAGAACTTCCCTCGTGAACACCTTGACCCATTTCAATCTTGGTAGCATCTCTCCAACTTTCCCTTTCTTTGGGATAAATGGTACATGCATCTTCAACTATGGTAATAAAAGTATGAACTGTACCAGTAACATTTGCAAGTGTTTTGAAAATAATTCCTCCATACCCAGTACAAACAGCCAACTTACAGATAATTTCTAGTGGTGAATCTGGATATTTCTCATTAGTCACAGAAAACATTGGAAAATTGCAATCTGATCTAATTGAACTGAAATCATACTGATCAAACACTCCACTGGCAGTGTCCAAATCAACCTCTGCATCTTTGCGGTCACAAGCCAGAATGCCAAGTATTTTATCATTGATTTTCATCTCAATTAAAAACATGCAGTAGCGTGGCTTCTACATCAGAATAGACTGGTAAATCAAGAATGAATATATTATAAATTGACAGCTCTCCATTAATGTATCCACTGCAAACTGATTCTGCAAATAACCTCATTTTATCCATATATATAATCCTTACCTGCATCCCCTGCTCTTGCATGTACAAACGAAGCTTACACCCCATGTCTATAAAAGCAGATAAAAGAACCACATGGTTTCCCGTCTTCAATTCCCTATCAAGCTAAAAAGCCCAACCATATAAAACACTAATATCATTGGATTGGGTTAAAGGTGTTTTAATATTCAATTGGGCTTTATTCATCGGGTCACCAGCTTGGCCCAAATTGTGCAACACCTCCTCTAACCTAATTTGCTTGTTTTTCATCCTCTTACATGTGTATTGTGGAGTCCAATGACTGCAGCGATGCAATAAGTACTCCCATCCTTCCCCTTGAAGATTCGCATATGGTTGTTTAGGCAATGGTGGAAGGTTGAATACCACCGCTGGTGGCTGTGTTGTTGCTGGCACCTGCACAGCCAAGACTTTGTTCATAAGCTGTTCACCTACTTTTTCCACTTCGCTTGGAACGTCCTCAACCCCTGCGTTGCCCCCCTCATCGTCATCTTCCACTAACAAAATTTGAAGCTGCACAACCTTGTAGCAATGAGAGAGCCTTCGCCCTTCTGGATTGCCGCTTCCTGACACCCAATGTTTTTAAAACGTAGAGTCTACGTAGAAACGGTAGGGGTTAACAGAAACGTAAAATCGAAAAACGTAAACGAAACGTAAGAGTTTACTATGTACCAAAAAAAAATATATCCAACATATATAAAACCAAAACATACCAATACATAAGTCATAATAAATTTAGATTAATTTTAGGATATAGATTAATTTTTTTTTTGCGTTGATTAGTCTCTTTATATATTTCATATTTTTTTACATCATCATATTATCTTGTAGGATGTTTAGCACACCTTGACTTTATATATAAGTCGATTAATTTTTATTTTTTTTGAAACAGTTTTTATTTTATATATAACAAATTTCATCTAAATTTTAAATATATCCTCCGGTGTATTATAATTTTACCACAAGATGCAGTGCATACGATAATGGCAATCTATTTGAGCCTATACTTGTATTATTGTGAAAAAAAATTTTGTTTGTTTTTTAAAAAATATTGGCAATAATGTGTTGAAAGATGACTTTGTGGATAGATAGTGCGTTTCAGACTGCCAGGTGACTGGATAGGTGTATGATGGGAATTTAGCCATGCCATTATATATAAAAAGTGTTGTCGTCTTCATTTGGCTTTAAGCTTCTTATCCAAAAAGGAATTCTTGTGCACCTCCACTGCAGTTTTCTCAGTCAACTATTTCCTTTAATCTCATTCGTGTCTTCCTCCACGTCTTCCACCGCAGAGCCATTGATCCCATGATATATGATGTATCCTTGAGTTTCGGAAGGGAAAGAGATCCTTCATCATTCCCTTCAGGTGCGATTTCATTCACTTCACGTCTCTATACCTCTCTTCAAAATGCTGGAATTGCTGCTTTCATGGATGATGGTCAGCTTCAAATGGGAGATCAAGATAAGAGGGACGAACCAACTAACGGATGCTTGCATGCGAGCAATTGCCTGCACAACGCACCAACAAACAGAGTTTTTTTTTTTTTGTCAACACTGAGTTAACTCGGTAAACTCGCCGAGTCAACCGAGTTAACTCGGCATTTCAACCGTTTCAGTCCAAGTTCCGTTTCAACCATAGTTTTGACACGTTTTTAGACAAGAAAACGCGAAAACGGACTTTTTACGACTTGGAACGACGTTTTAAGTTTTAACAACCATGCTGACACCCCACTCTCAGCCATCTTTTGATTATTGCTGGTTGAACTTGTTAGGGTTCGTGTAAGGCCAGCATTTCCCCCCAAACTGACAATTCCTGAAGCGTTTCCACGTGTGTTGTTCTCCACAGCATTAGTAGGGACACATGCGTCATTTCTATTTATCTGATTTAAGTGGGTCACATGACTAACCCCCTGTTTACTGCCCGTGTAACCTGAGCCCACTCGATTGGGCTGGTTTGTTCTTTCTGATTCAGCCCATTTCACACCACTGTGAACGCCAATTTCATCCCCAGGCCATGCTGTGTTTCGTTCCTCTATCGTTTCCGTCAACGTGGGTGGATTTTTCTGCAACAATTCCTTGCGTCGATGGAGCTCCAACTTAGGAGTTGGCCAATCAATGTGGTGAACATCTTCATTGAAACTCTCTTCTGATTCCGTCAATTCTGATCTCCTTTTATAAGAACGACCGTGATGGTTGTGTTTGTCTCGGCTTCGTCTTCCCACCCCTCCTTGCTGCTGCTGAAGGATCTGCAAGATTTGTGTTAATTTTTGTTCAATTCTACGACTCGTCTCTGTTGCAGTTTCTTCATTCCGACGGAAGCGTCCTTCGGCGGATTCGAATCCAGCATCCATGTTGTCGTTTAAATCTATTCAAAGCACCCCTAGGATCGAAGTGCTCTGATACCAATTGATAGGATCCGTCCAAATATCAGAGTAAAACGCAACTAACACCAGAGAAATGGCCCAGAAGAACTGGATTTTCTGTATATTAATCAGCTGATATTACAAGCAATAGTAATGAAAATAACAAATACTGAAGCTACTACAATGGAGGATTTCCTCTCAATTACGAAAACAGAAAATGGAAGAAAGAAAGATACAATTTAACACATTAGAGAGGTGTTGATTCTCTCTCAATCTGGTTTCCCAGCCCATGTCTCAAGTTCCAATCTGCCTCCTTTTCCATACCACTCCACACCTTTTATTCCTTGTAACAACCTTGCCACCTCAGCAATTCTTCTAGAATATACTAACTAACAAACTTGTCATACTCCAATAATCCCCTACAACCCAACTTACATATACCTACATATACTTACATGACTATATTCCTATTAGTATGTCCTTGATCTCCTTAAAGAAATAGGAAAATTTGGGTGTAAACCTTTCGGTACTCCAATTGAGTAGAATCACAAACTGGAAAGCAAAGAGGAGAGGCCTCCAGTTGACGGAGGACAATATCAATGATTGGTGGGAAATTGATATATTTGGCTCATATTAGATCTGATCTAGCTTATGCGGTTAACATTGTTAGCCAATTCATGCATGACCCAAGGGAAAAAACACCCGCATACAGTAGATAGAATTCTCCAATATCTTAAGGACACACCAGACGAATGACTATTATTTTGAAGAGGGCGAAACCTATCCTTTGAATTTTACGCAAACGCCGATCATGCTAGATTAGTAACTAATCGGCGGTCTACCTCAGGCTATTGTATGTTTCTTTATGGAAACCTAATGACATTGGGGAGTAAAGAGCAAAATGTGTTGTTATGTCAAGTGCAGAGGTAACTTTTGAGCCATGAACCAAGGTATTTGTGAATTGTTATGGCTGAAAATCATTCTAGATGATCTCAAAATGAAATGTGAAGGATCTATAAAGTAACTTTGTGATAATAAATCAGCCATTTGTATAGTACACAATCTTATCCAACACGACCGAACAAAATATATTGTGATCAACCGCCCCTTCAAAGAGAAATTAGATAACGAATTGATGACTACTCCATATATTTCTTTTGGTCATCAATTAGCTGATATTTGGACCAAACGACTTCCCACCGACAGTTTTCAGAACTCATTAACAAGTTGAGAATGATAAATATCCAATGGGCTTGAAGGGTGGATAATGCACAGGTCCACCTACCTGTGCGAAGAAAGAAATTTCACTAGAAAGAAAGTTTGGGGGGGGGGGGTGAGTATCGAACCCGGTACACTGAGGCTCTGGTACCATGTAAAGAATCAATTCAACCCAAAAGCTGTTGGGTGAGGCTACATTAATGGTTTTGTATATCTCAACAACACTCCTTTACTAGAAATAGAAAAAAATGGGACTTGGGTGGTATTAAACATAAAATGGTGGGTAAAATAGGTAAAGTCAGTTGTATTATTTTTTTCCAATTTCAATAAATGATGTACTAGTCTTCGGTGCTATGGGAGTATTGAAGATATTTTCATAGAAGGGACTTGGGCCATGACCCAATTCCCAAGATGACAATTCTAACTTGGGTGAAAGATAATGGCAGCAAACTTCTAACACATGAATGAAGAGGGTCTAGTTCATAATGCAATTGAGTTTGCCGGAAGTGGTGTCAGAAAGGAGCTATGAGGATGGGAATATTGGCAAAAAGAGGTGCAAAGGGGTGGGAAATCATGTTGGCTACTTGGCTATGGTGGATCAAGGGCTGAATTTACCATGAATGGTTGAAGCCACTTGGGAAATGGACATGCAAACCATTAGCACTTAGATTCCATATTCCAAGCATGAGGAGAAGGTTGAATATCAAGGGGATAGCACTAATAGATTTGTTATCATTTGGACACTGAAAATTGGCTCTGTTGTAGAAAGCGAAAACCCTTGGAAGGAGAATTCTTTCTTTGTTCTTTGTTTGTAATTCAATATTACCAAAGACATTTTTTTTCCCTTTCCTGGCTCTTTTTTTCTCATCTCTCTGAAAACTCAATCCATTTTCCCAACAAAAAGGTGTAATTATTTTGGTATTATTGCTTTTCCTTTTTTAGTATGAATTTAATGTATCTTGTTTATAAATTTGACCTATCCTTCTTTGAATGAAACATTTGTGCAGGCCTTGGATGTTCTTGGCAGTACCAAATGGCGAATAAATAGAAAATTGTTTAGAGTTGTGGAGTCTATCTGGGCTGAAGGAGGTAACATCGCAGGACTGGTTGATTGTAAAGATGTAAGCATATATAAACAATTTAATGGATTACTTGCGATATTCTCCTGTCCTTCTAAATGAGTTGTTTCTTCTATGTTAAAAAAGGCTGATAAACGAAAAAGGGATAAACCCAGTGCACAAGGCTCCTTGAGTTTGTGAGGGTAGGGGTGAGAGTCAATTATACACAGTTTTAGCCTTGTATTTTGACAAAAAGGCTGTTTCCCAGATATATAGGACAGATTTTGAAGTCTTCATAAAAGAATGATTGTATTCTTTCCTTATTTTTTCTATTTACCTCTTGCTTTTGATCATTAGACGACAAAGCTAAATAAAAGGGAGCTTTACATAAACTAATACATATATTCACCTCTTGATGGTGATATTTGAATCACTTGATGTCCGTAAACAACCAAGCTTTGTAATTGAGACTTCAATGAGTCATGAGCAATCATGATATGAAATTTCCAAAATCATTTGTTGCCAAATCCCTATACATGTTTGAAAAAGTTCTGCAGATTGTTTTTTACAATCCTATAATGAATTCTTAATGTTATCTATTACTATGTAATTAATCTGGCCTACATGTATTCTTCTTTGACTTGTAGGTTCCTATACCGGATAAGCCGCTTGTAGAGGATTCAAAACAAATTCAGGAGTGGAAATGCAGAGTAAGGAAGGCAAAAAAAATTAATCTAGAGAGGCATTCTCAAAGATGTGACACCGAATTGAAGCTTTCTGTAAGATCTTCCCCCGCAATGCGAAGTTTTTTTTTATGCTATGTTCGAACAATCGAGAAAAACTGAAAATTCCAATTTTAGTTATATCAGTTACCTATGATCTCGCCTACAGCTTGCTTAATAGGATGTACTTAGATGAGCTTCGATTCTCTCATGTGAATTTTTCATATGATAAGGTCATGTCCAAGGAGACAAACACAGAGATCCTGCACAGGATAAATTTTTGGAGTCCGATGTAGGATTTTTGCTTCTATTTCTCTCTTCACGTGACATACTCAAATGAAAGGATCCAAATGCATACTTAGTTTTGATTCTTAAAGCTTTTTTTTTTGGAAATGATTCTTAAAGTTCTGTTTGCTCAATATGATCATGAATGACATAAGTTTTCTATATTCATGTTCAAATCTATCCCATGTTTCACTAGATAAGCACTAATTTCAAGAAAATAACTCTGAAACAGGTGGCACGAAAAATGAAAGATGAGGAATGCTTTTATTATCCGCACAATCTTGACTTTCGTGGCAGAGCATATCCTATGCATCCTCATTTGAATCATTTAGGTTCTGATCTATGTCGAGGATTACTTGAATTTGCTGAAGGGCGACCATTGGGAAAGTCTGGACTACGGTGGCTGAAGATACATTTAGCAAATTTGTATGGTGGTGGTATTGAAAAGCTGTCGTATGATGGACGCCTAGGATTTGTGGAGAATCATATCCATGATATATTTGACTCTGCTGATAACCCTTCTAATGGAAATCGTTGGTGGTTAACGGCTGAGGATCCTTTCCAGTGCCTTGCTGCTTGTTTTAATCTAACAGAGGCCTTAAGAAGCTCATCACCAAATTCTGTTATCTCGCATCTCCCAATCCATCAGGTAAATTCTTCATTGGAAGCCTTAAAAGCAGTGGGAAAAAAAGCCGTTTTTGCAGAATTCTTTTGTTAGTGATTCTGCTCTAATTTACAAAAAAGAAAAGAAAAAAAAGAAGGGGAAACTTGAAATTCGGAACCAAAGTGAATGCATTGTGGATTTTTCAGGTTTCAAAACTTCATATTGTCTTCTTTTAGGATGGTTCCTGCAATGGCTTACAGCACTATGCAGCTTTGGGAAGAAATAATGTAGGTTTACTTATATCTCATTTTTTCACTTTTGCTATCAGTCCTAGTATAATCTGTATTTTCTTTTTTAGAGTTATATACTTGGTTTGTGATGATTTCAGTATTATATAATGTTTTTATGTAGTTTTCTTTAGTATCTTTCCTTGAGTCACTCTGACATTGAACATGGTAGTATTGTTAGAGAGAAAATCATTCATGAATCATGGGCCTCTACCTAATGCCGTAAGCTTTTAGGCAATTCAGTCCTTGACATGGTTGTAGAGTCTTTATGACCAATTTCAATCCTTACTACCTCATTCTTCATAATTACGGTGGAGAGCAGGTCTATGCATTGTCCATGCTTTAAGCCAAAGAGCTTTGCTTAAATGGATGTGTTACAGAGGTAAAATCATTAATGGGCCTCTGCCTAGTAGATTGAGCTTATAAAAAAGTGAGTCTTCGACAAATATCATTTTGGTGTATTAATATAACCACTATCTTGTACTCATGCGACATCATATAACACAGCTTATTCAATAAATAGAAAAATTGTCTTCCTTTTTGTTTTCAATTATTTTGGGAATTTTTAGCTGCTTCATTACCTTCAAATGATAATATATCCATGTCAGGTAGCTTATTCAATTTTGTGGCCAGTAATTTTACATTAAGTGATAGCAATCTTATCATTATAATTTGTTAATTGCTTTCCCATTCTCCCAACCCTTGGTTATTAAATTTATGTGCATCACCATGCTTCTAGTTAAATGTGGTTATTAGTATTTCTGTTCCCTTTCTGGTATATTGGACTGGATCTACTTAAAATTGAGTCAATTGACTTGTTTTTATATTGATGTTCTATTTTCCTGATACGAGTCAATGATCAGTATCACATGAAATGACTCATGATTGTGATGGTTTATAATTAATTACTTTTCTATAGTAATTAAAGTGTCTGTTATTAATACTAATTCTAATACGGCTACCATGATCTTAGACAGTGCAGAGCTAATTAATTTGTCCTACATACATATAATCTCTTATTTGCTACAAAGACTTGATCAACTGCCTTCTGTTACTTGTGTGGTTAAAGTGATAAATTATTCTGTAATATTTGCTGTTTCTGATTAATTTGAGTTACATCTATTATTTCTTTACTGGACTAAATGTGCTTTTTCAGCTGGAGGCTGCTGCAGTTAACTTGGTTGCCAAAGAGAAACCTGCTGATGTTTACTCCGAGATTGCGGTTAAGTATGTTAAATTCATTATCAGCAATTTATGTGTTTTGCATTTGAAGCTGTTTCATGCTACATTATATTGAGCTCAAAACCTTTCACGCAATTATCTTACTATGTTGAGGAATGTAAAATGCAATGTGATAGGAAACCAGCTATTACTAAGGTTTATATTAGGAAAGAAAGTAGAGTGACAATCAAGGCGAATTGAATGATTAATGTAACATTGCATGAGATGCAGTCCAGCGAAATTGAATGATTTGTTTAACATTTCCAGTAAGGCAATAAAGGGGAATCGGGAGAGAAGTTGACCTGTATGGCTCTAGAAAGGAGATGGGGAGAAGATAGAGGCAGGAAAATAAGTAGAGGATGGTGATGAGGGAGGGTGCAGGGTCTCTCAAATACTCTATATAATCAATTTCCTGTTTCAATATTTATTGTTCATTGTAAGCGTATCACATTGGTACTGATAGCATAGTGATACCAATATTCTTAGAGGAATAATACTGTAAATTTACCCCTACTAAGAGTGTTTTGATTGAGTTTCTAAAATTGGCATCAGAGCTCACATAACATTGTAAGGGCCCAGAACAGGATGAAATTGCAGGTTACAAGCATATATGGGATGTGTGCTACCACCTAGAGATTTATTCTACCTAAAAATTCAACCTTATAGACTCAAATCATTACAAAGAAGGTTAATGAAAGCTTAGTCCCAGGTTTTATGGGCCTTTTGAGATCCTTCAATGTGTTTGCTAGATTGCTTATAAATTGAACTTACCTGTTGGCAGCTGTCTGCACCCTGTATTCCATATCTTACTGCTTAAGAAATTTATTCATGTTCCTGCATAGAGTCAAGTCAACCATTACCTGCTTTCCTATCTGACAAATGGGAAGTCAAGATGCAGCCTGTAGAGGTACTGGATTATAGAATCATGCCCATGGGTATAGCTGAAGTCCTAATTAAATGTCAGGACTTCCCAGACATTGGTGGGACGAGACTACAAGAAGAGTTTCCTACCTCTCACCTTAAGGATAAGGTGAAGGCTTTGGGAGAAAGTATTGTTAGGAAACAACCTATTACTAAGGCTTATATTAGGAAAGAGTGCAGAGAGGAAATCAAGGAGAATTGAATGATTAATGTAATGGATTGCTTAATAGGAAATCAAGGGAAATTGAGTGATTAATCTAAAATGTTTCTAGTAAGGAAATCAAGGGGAATCGAGGGAATGTTGACCTGTATAGCTATCAGAAAGGAGATGGGGAGAAGATAGAGGCAGGAAAATAAGTACAGGACAGTGAGGGAGAGTGTAGGGTCTCTCGAAAACACCATAGTGTCTTTCTACTGTTTCAGTCTTTATCGTTCATTGTACTGGTGCTGGTAGATTATGGTACCAGTATTCCGAGGTATAATACAATAGTCTTATCCCAACTGAGTATTTTGATTTGGTTTCTAACACAATGCTTTTGCTTGTAAGTTTACGCATACTTATTAATCTCGGATAGCGGCTAACCCTCCAAACTGCTATAGCGCTATAATGGGTAGCACTACAACGCTACTGTGCAAAGTGTATCTAAGTGATACACTAAATTGTACTCCACAAATATAAAATTTAAAATATGAAAATGTGAGATAAAAACAAATTTGAAGGATCTCAAACTCAAAACATAAATGATTTCAAACATTAAAATTCAAATCATAAGCAAATTGAAGAAATTAAAGTCTCAAATAATGTAACACAACAAAATAAAGTGGCAAAATTAGTCAAAATTCAAACTGCCACTTAAGTGAAATGTCAAAATCAAAGAACTTAAAGAACTAATCATAATTAAAATCATGAACATCCAAATGTTCATCTTCACTTTCACTTATATCTAAGTTGTAAATCTCTTCCTTCTACGACGAGAACACTTTTGCAGAAATTACTGTAGCAGCGCAATAGCGTTGCGATTCAGCTGCAATAGCGGCCGCTACATCCACTACACTTCGCCTGACCGTCGCAGCGGTCTGTGGCGGCCAGCCGCTGCACCGAAACGCGACTCCGCTATAGCGCGCTAAAGCGGGGCTATTCACAAATATGAGTTTACATGTTTTTGTGTTTTTCACTGAGGTGGTTGCATTTTTAAAAAAATCTTACCTCATGACCTACTTTGCTTAAGTTTTACAACTCATTAAAGAACTTTCATGATTCATCCTGTGGGTGCACAGTTGATCTTTGTCTTCATTACTATGGACAATTAATATTTTATTGTCACTTAAATTGTAATATGAGCAGGGTTTATGATATAATGAGAAAAGATAGCAACAAAGACCCAGATACCTATCCTAACGCTTTGTTAGCGAAGGTGTTAATTGATCAGGTCAGTCTTGATTTTGAAGTTTCAAAGTTGTGCTAATTGTTAAATGATAAAATTTATACTCCAGCAATTGGTTATGGTCTCTTTCTGTGTTGTCCTGCTCATAACTTTTGGAAGTATTCAGATTGATAGGAAACTGGTCAAACAGACAGTGATGACTTCTGTTTATGGTGTTACTTTTATTGGGGCACGAGAGCAAATCAAGAAAAGATTACAGGAGAAAGGCCTCATTACTGATGATAGACTTTTATTTACTGCAGCTTGCTATGCTGCTAAGGTGAGTATCAGCCACCTTATATGCTAGAATTTTAGCTGTTACAGATTGTGTGGAATAATTTGAATTTCAAATTATTATATAATTAATTAGAATGAGTAAATTAGGATCTCACTAATTAGTTTCCTGGTTAAGGCCCATTATTGTAATTAATTAGTTTCCATTTCATCAGTTAGGACTTTATGTATATATTGTAAACTCCCACATTTGGATAGAATCAATGGAATACAATCCCCTCAGTATTTTCACATATTGCAATCATAGTAGTTAATTGCGCTGCAATAGTGTCGCGAGCCACGCCGTAAGGGCGTTGCGGTGCCTCACCTCAAGAAGCCGCGCTGCGTCGCACCGGAACGCAATAGCGGCTATTGCGATCACATTTGCAGCCAAATCACGGCCATATTGCTGTCATAAGGCAAAATGTCAATTTTTTCCTAAATTTAAATGTTTAATAGACAAATTTTAAGGGTTTTTTAGTCTATCTGCAACTCTCTTCGTCACTTCTGCTATCTCTGCCTTTAAAAAATATTTCTTTTTGTCATTATTTCTGTCATATATTTATTCTGCTATTTCCGCAACCGCAACCCGCTATAGCGTTTTTTGGGGTTGGCCGCGACATGCCGCAATCCACATTTGATAACTTTGATTGCAATAGTTGCCTTGATGTGCAATTTTATTGTTGCATTATGAGATCATTGCTTTTGTGGAATGGTTAATACTTAATAGAATAAAACAGTGAAGTAATCTTTCTAAAAAGATCTCTTCTTTTATGCAAAATATAAAAAGGAATTTTTTTGTTTTTTTTATAGAGAAAGAAAGACATGGGTACTTTTTAGATGTAATGCAATCAAAATGAAACTCAGATAGTGAATTTAAGATGGAGTATTGTAAGGTATTGTATTTTTAGTTGGTTATCCAATCCAACTGTTTAGTTGCTAGTGGTTTTGGTGCGAAAATATGAGAAAAGATATGCTTATACATTCCATCAGCTTTCTGGATGTTGTTGTTAGATGCTCTGATCATTCTGAGTCATATTAGGACGTTTGGTCAACATTGGGCCCAAACATTGTCAAACTTAATTTCTATAGGTGACATTGGCTGCCCTTGGAGAAGTATTTGAAGCTGCGCGTGGCATAATGGGTTGGCTTGGTGATTGTGCAAAGGTTAGCTATCGTATTGCATGTTATACTCGGAATGATGCTGTTGCTTACTCTTGGCACTTTTGCATGTGGGTTTATGCATCTGTTATATGTCTCTGGTATGGGTATATTTTTCCTTCCTTTGTCTCGTCTCCTGAAAGGTGGGGGTCTGAAACATTTTACAGGTGATTGCTTATGAAAACCAGGCTGTTTGTTGGACCACTCCTCTTGGTCTTCCTGTTGTACAACCATACTGTAAAGCTGAACGTCATCTGGTGAGCCTTCTATATACAGATTTTTTTTTTCTTTATTTATTTTAGGTATTGATATACTTTACAGTGGCAGAGGTAAAAACCAATTTACAAAATACACAATGAATAATAGCAGTTAAAGGAATGATACAATAAGCTTTAATATTTGAAAGACTTAAAATTATATGCAATCTCACTAAAGAAGTATATTGGTTACTTTGTGACATGATGCAATAGATGGATGCATAATGTGGATCCCTCTTTAGCATGCTAGCATAACCAGTGGGGTGCAATTATTGGTGTATTGCCATTTTCTTGAGCAGGTGTCGTTCTAAGTTGGCTGTACATCAATTCATCCATCTTCTCACCGTGTTATCTTTGCAGTAGTGCTCATAATATGGTCTCTCTAGTAGTCAATAGTGTTTGGGATGGCTCATTTTTCTGCGCTGTCTCTCTAGCATTGTTTGGGACACCTTTTAAACTGGTTTATTGAGCCCATTATATTTTATTTTATTTTCTAAGTGTATTTATTTGTAATGAGCTGAGAGCTTCGTAAACTTTGGTTTGATTGGAAGTGTTGGAATATTAGAATTTCTGTTGTGTTAGGATAAGTGGCATAATTGCGTTTAGCTTGTACTCAGTTGTACTACACTGGTACTTGGTTTACTCTTAGGTATGTGTTTTGTATCACATCTCATTACATAAATATATTTCTCTCTGATGACATTAAAGCGATTTAGGTAGTGAAGGAGAAAAGAGACTATGAATAATCTAAAATTGATATTGATTTGATGTGAAGGATGTGTTACAAAAGACAAAGTACTACGCTCTATTTATATTGTGAAAGTGTAATTTCTGAATGCTTGAGGAAATTCTCAACTGCTCCTATTTTTGCATGATTTGCAATCTCTAATAATAGGAATATAGGAATTTACAATCTCTAATATTAGGAAACTAAGGAGGGAAAGCCTTTTGAGTAATATTAGGTAAGGTTGCTTCTTTGTGATGGTGGACATTACATTCCATTGCACTTGGAATTGCTTGGATATAGACAATCTGATATTTCCTATTAAATGTCGTCCTGGCCAGTAAGCCAAAAAAATATTCTGTTGAGTTGTGCATCTCAAAGTACTGTCCAAATATTGGGAAACTCTAGTTTTCAGCAACAAAGATGCGTGCAGTATAGTGTACTCTGTTGATAGTATTAGTTATGGAAACCCGTGACAGGTCCCAATAATTATAGATTTGAATCAAATTATATGGATTTTAAACGTTTTGCCCCATTTTGAATCTCCACAATAAAGAATCTCACCCTGGACTGCAGGTCAGAACATCTCTTCAGATTTTGGCTTTGCAGAGGGAGGGTAGTGAAGTAAGTATACATAATCTTTATATTCCAGTTTCCTTTTTTTTCTGAAGTATTTTCATTATTTAAATTATTTGTATTCTAGGTATCTGTGAAGAAACAGAGAAGTGCATTTCCTCCTAATTTTGTTCATTCACTGGATAGTTCACACATGATGATGACTGCTCTAGCCTGCAGTGATGCTGGGCTACGTTTTGCAGGTTTGAAAATCTCATTTCACCACTGAAATAATAAACTCTTGTGAAACTTGACTTTAATGTTAATAAATTTCAATATTAGTTTATTAGACTTATTAGAGAATAATATAAATTATTAAAAAGGCCTTCACCCAACACCTTAAGGTTTTAGGTTGAAGTGGTTCTTTACATGATATCAAGACCTCATGTCACAGTGTTAAGATCCAAGTAAGAGAAATGGAAAGAAATAGTAAAGAAATGAAACTATTGATGAAAAAGGAAATGTTACTGCCAAGCTTGCAATAATGGTAGATTCCATAGAAACAACAAAGGCGCAGAAAAGAAAAGATAAACCCAGGAGAATTATAGAGCCCTTGGACTCTCCTAATGCCCAAGTCCCAAGATATTCCAGATACCCTATATAGCCACTTCAACCTCACCTCGTCGAACACACCCCTAATAGAAAAAGGGAATATTATCCCCATAACAAACTAACCATTTGCTCACTTAGCTTTTATTATTAGGGATCATAACAATACTTCCCCCCAAACTTTCACCTTGTCCTCAAGGTGAAGTTCAACCCTCAAAACCTTCCACCCAGAGCCCATTGCTTGAATCGTATAGACCCATGTTTGTTTGAAGTGTGATAACTTTCACCGGGATCCCATTGCTCTTTTCCGATCGTTTCTTCGTCACTCTTCAACACCAGAACCTTTAAGGCCTTGATTCTATCTCCACTTTTCTTGGTCCACTCCCTGACTTTTAAAATTATTTCTTTGCTAGACAGCCCATCGATGACATTTAAAAATTCACTTGTTAGTGTTGTTTGGAGCAACAAGTTAACATTCCCAAAGTCTCCGTCTTGCCCTCTTATGTTCGCAAGGGTTCCTTTCAGCAAACAGCCGCCGCCCATCTAAGCTGCAACGCTCTAGCAACCCGCTTCGTTAGTCGTCGCCGTTCCTGCCATCCGCTTCCGTCGCGTCGCGTGGCCAACACCTCCACTCACCGTTGCTGCACTCATGTCTGTTGAGGCGTCCCCTGATCGTGCTTATCGCGTCTTTTCGTGCCCAACTGCCCATCGTGTGCTGCTGTCTCTCCGCCGTCTTCTGCCCCTGTTCGCGTTTGCACCACGTCGCCACTCGCATAAATTCGTATTGCGTCACACATTATTTCCTGCCGCTGTCCCCATTGCCAATCAAGAAAACTAGGGTTTGGTGTTGGGAAACATGAACTAGTGGGTCCATGACTAACCCAAAGGGCTTATTTACAATTTTTGGTTCTTGAGTAGTCCAGCCCAACACATTTAGTTGCTGCCCATTTTCTTCAACTTCACTTACCTCAAGTAGATTCATGGGCTCACAGGCCCAATCTTTCAGCAAAACAGAATCATATAGAAGAAAACCACTAAAATTGAGCCTGTTCTAAAATTTGTTCTGTTTAGAATAGGAAATATAATATATATAGATTTGGTTTAGATTTGTATAAATTACTTTCCTATCTGTAAATATTCTTTTCTTATTTAGTTTTGTATTAGGTCTGGGCTTCTCACTTAAGCCCATTAGGGTCTCTATATATTGTAACTCTTTGTATTAGCTTAATACACAACATGTTATTTTATATTCAAGTTGGTACTAGAGCTCTTTTGTTCTGGGGACCCTCACTTTTGCTTAAAACTTCGTTCTCGCTTTAAAACCAAAGTCCACTGCTTAGGAGTCCTCTTTTCTTTGTCGTGCGTCCTTCCGGCAAGCCATCTAGGTCTGTATGCTCCTTCAGAGTGATTTTTGAACGCGTCAGCACCTCCGACGTCGGAGAAATTTTCCGTCACTGTTCCGGCCATAGGAGAAATTTTCCGGCAAGTTTTCGAACCAAATCTATATATATTATATTTCCTATTCTAACATGTTCCAATTCCAACATTGACCTAGATGTGTCTCTCTTCTATGTTGCATCCTGCTCACGCGTTTCACATTCATGCCTAGCCATCACTCTTGTTCCAACTCCTAGTCGCCACACCACCTTTTAGGTCCAAGTCCGATGGTTCTGACAGCGGGGATAGGTCAACCACCAGCGCAGGTGGAAGTGGAAGCACCTTCACTTGAGATACTCTCTCACATTGCTGATGTTGTTCTGAAAATTTTTTTTACACTCAGGCGTCGAAGGCTCTATCACTGCAAATGGCAGTTCTAGCGGTGGTGTTGGTGAACCTTCTCCCTCAAGTATTTCGTTGATTTTCCACTCTCCTTCCTTATCTTTGATAGGAAAGTAAATCTTTGCCTCTGACTTTAGATCAGAGTTGAAAACTTCATGCTCTGATCCAGTTTCGTCATCCTCCAAACAAACCTCCGGTTGGAATTCCTTGAAGAAAGCTTCTAAAAATGTCCACCAACTAGCATGAGGATTATACCAAATCTAGTATCGATACTAGCTTCAAGCTTGACCGGTGAAAGCCTTCCTAGCTTCCGGTGGCTTTTCAGTATCCGGAATTCCTTTTGCCTTGAAGTACTGCTCAACTTGAATTAACCATCCCCAAGCTTCTACTTCCCCAGAAAATATAGGAATCTTCATTTATAAAATTGATTTCTCATTTTTTTTCCTGATTGCTGACGCTGTGGTTCAAAGCCCCCTGGATTGGAGAGCTCTGATACCAATTGTTAGGATCCAAGTAAGAGAAATGGAAAGAAACAGTAAAGAAATGAAACTATTGGTATAATATTGATGAAAAGGAAATGTTACAGCCAAGCTTGCAACATTGGCAGATTATAGATTACGACAAAGATGCAAAAAAGAAAAGATAAACCCAGGAGAATTATAGAGCCCCTGGACTCTCCCAATGCCCAAGTCCCAAGATATTCCAAATACCCTTACGATAATTCCCCTCCCTCTATATAGCCATCTCAACCTAACCTCATTGAACACACCCTTAACAGCAAAAAGGGAATATTTTCCCCATAACAAACTAACCATTTGTTGACTCAGCTTTTATTATTAGGGGTCGTATCACACAAGTTCGATCATCACCGAACCCCATTTAATTAATAATTAATTCAGTATTATGGGGTTTCTTAGCACAGGTAGGTGGGCCTGTGCATTGTCCACCTTTCAAACCCAATGGGTTCTCGTGTGAGGGGGCGTGTTAGAGTTATATAAAGCCATTAATTCAACCTCGTCCAACAGCTTAAACTTTTGGGTTGAATTGGTTCTTTACATGGTATCAGAGCCTCGTGTCCCAGATTTGATCCTCACCTCTCTCACTTTCTCTTGTGGAATTTTCTTAGCATAGGTAGGTGGGGTTGTGTATTGTCCACCCTTCAAGTCCAGTGGGCTCTCGTGTGAGGGGGCGTGTTAGAAAATGGTATAAACCATTAAAAAGGTCCTCACCCACCAGCTTAAGCTTTTGGGTTGAATTGGTTCTTTACAAGACTTTTTAAATGTACAAAATTGTCTGCTTTGTCTTTGGCCTCTATGCTTAATTGTATTTTGAAGATGCAGAGGTGGAGTTGGAATCAATTACTTTTAAATTGTGAACATTATCACAATCTTAAGGAAAAAGTGCATTTTGTAGTTTCTGCTTTAATGAAATCCAATTTTCTGGTTGAATTTATAAATAGGGAAACTAATATAATTTCTTGTATGTAAAATTCTTGATTATTTTCTGAAAATTGCTTGTAGGAACTCTATTGCTTGCTCTCACCTTTTTTTTGTTTGGAGAGAGAATTCAAGCGTTGATTCTCTAAGTATGAGTGGGGTTGGTCCTAAAATACGTTAATATATCATAGTTTCTGTAGTTGAAATGGTATTCTTCCATTACTGTGACTCTATACTTTTTCTGTAACGCCCCGTCTGCAACCTGTTAATTAACATTCATATGATAATATGCGCAGCATGCTCAACTTAATTATTGCGGCAGCTAGCTAAATAAATTTTTCCTTTTTCCTTATGTATTGCAAACCTTTTTACTTTCATGTCCAAAATAAAACGGGCAGCATTTCCTCTGTATTTTGGACTACTGGGGATAATTCCCACTATGATAATTTCAACCTGATCGACAGTTTAATATAACTCATCCATGGCCTAGGCTATCTCAATATCACACTATCTCAAAATAATGTCCATGATGTTACTTATATAATTACATCAAATAAACAAAAGAGATGCAATTAAATAAGTAACATAGACCTGAGCATGCATAACTAACAGCATATACAGACTATTGACATGACATAGACATCTCCTATGCTCTCAAAAAATATACATGGGATATACAACTCCAAATAAAGTATGTCATGTACAAATTTAAATATCCACAGGACCCTGACAATCATGTCAAGTAGTATCCCCCATCTGGCCTCTTGCCACGCGATGCCTCAGCACCATCAGCTCCTGTACCTGAAATGGTAATCCCCATAACGCGGGGTGAGATAATATAATTACCTCAATAAGCTAGGGACCCTTGGAGGGCTTCTCCACCCCTAAGCTCACTTCTGGTATAAACAAAGAATAAAAATCCATGCATGCATCAGAATATGTATGACAATGCAGTGTGCAATAATATAATCCTACTGGCCAAAGAACATAACAAGTATGTATTACGCAAGGAAACACCGTCTTGCAACATACCGTATGAGGAAACACCGTCTCATACAATGCATAAGGAAACGCCATCTTATGCCTCACACAAGGAAACACCGTCTCATACAATGCATAAGGAAACGCCGTCTTATGCCTCACACAAGGAAACACCGTCTTGTGTGGCACACAAACATACATACATATGCATGCAACATATAGCAAGTCATATCCACATACCATATAAAAGTACCATCCTCCCTCGGAGTCTGGTGTAACAAACGGGGGATTAACCCCAAGGACCGAAAGCTTACCTGGCAAGCAAAGTCCTTCAATAAATCTCGGGTCCACAGCGTCACGATCTCTCACAAAGTCACAACCTAGTTCCAAGATGTGAAGACAATCAGTATTCCTATATACCAGTCTACCACGTTTAATTTCCAAGACTACACATACAAGAAGCCTACACTTGATTTTTATTCCAATTTATCAAAGTGCCTCTTGCCACGGGAACCAATCCCAAGCTTAACGGGAACCAATCCAAGACTAAACGACTATTTCATAATTTTTTTTTTACGGGAACCAATCCCAAGCTTATTTAACAAAGGGAGCCATGTCCAAATCACTCTCTAACTATCCATACCATGACTTACCTCAATATGAAAAATCCACAAATCTCCAGCTCAAGCGAAAGTGGATTCCAATCCGTGGAATTTGCTCAAAACAACGTTGGGATCAACTCTACAACATGAAACAATAACAACCAATCACTATTAATCTCCTAAAATATCAATTTTCGGATAGTCACTATTCATCATAACCCTAAATTCAAAAATTTCAAGAAAATGGAGTTTTAAGAGTTGGAAACTCACCACACAACACCCTAAAACGATAAGAGCAACTCCTTTCAAGCGTCCATGGAGTGGGAACCTCTCAAACAACCTAAACACACAACCCATGAAATCTTTGGATGGGGATATCTCTTTCTATAATAAACCCCAACCGGAAATGAGTTATGATTTAGAAAGAGGAGAAGATTTGAAGCGGTTTTGGCTTTGGAACGGATGCATTTCGTTAAGAAGTGAGAGAGTTATGATTTTTTGAAAAATCAAAAGCTCTCAAGCCATGGAAATGAGCTTCTGTCGAGGCACAGGGAAGAAAGAAAAGGAACGCACGCGGAGAGAAGAAAAATGAAGCACTGTTCTAGTGTTTCTAAACTTAAGTTACTTTGATTGAGTAAAATCTTATCTATCTATGCACCTTCATTCGTTCCCAAACTTTGCACACTAGTCCAGAATATTTTCATGGTAATATTTATAATTTTACTTTTCACTTTCGGGTAACTTTATTTACCTGCATTTTTACCCCTTAACTGTCATTTTAACTCATTATCACCAAAGGTGACTTTATCTCTTTTTCTTCTACTTTTCTTATAATTATTCTTCAATATCATGATTAAAATCATTAATTTATAATTAAATCCAACACTACATGTGAGGGTTATTATATTTTCTGTTTTCTACATCTCAAACCTCTCGATTTTTTCGTATCAAATCTGTTCCATAGAATATACAAAAGATCTAGGGATCTTGCTTTGGATCAACTTGCATTTGAAATGCTTAAGGCACATCTAAGACTCTAGAATAGTTACAACCGTAGTTATTAAATCCACTTTTAGCTATCTGACTATTATTATCAACATCATCAACATCAACAAAACCTTTATCCCAAATTAGTTGGGGTCGGTGGCGGATGAACCCTGTTGAGATATATAGTCCGACATTGGTTGTATGGGCAATTAATGTGGAGTTTATAAGGCCTTGGGCACTCCCACCCTTTGAGCTAGCTTTTGGGGTGGTGTATCCCAAGGTTCTTTGACATGGTATCACCGCCTCCCACTTTCTTTGTAGTGGAATTTTCACATGTAGGTGGGCTTGTATGTTGTCCACTCTTCAAGCCCAGTGGGCTCTAGTGTGAGGGGGCGTGTTGAGATATATAGTCCCACATTGGTTGTATGGGTAACTAATGTGGAGTTTATAAGGCCTTAGGCACTCCCACCCTTTGAGCTAGCTTTTGGGGTGGTGTATCCCAAGGTTCTTTGACATGGTATCAGAGCCTTAGTGTTCGATCCTCTCCGTCCCCCATTTTCTCTTGTGGAATTTCTTAGCACAGGTAGGCTGGGCCTATTGCATTGTCCACTCTTCAAGCCCAATGAGCTCTTGTGTGAGGGGGCGTGTTGAGATATATAGTCCCACATTAGTTGTATGAGCAACTAATGTGGCCTTTATAAGGCCTTGGGCACTCCCACTCTCTGAGCTAGCTTTTGGGGTGATGTATCCCAAGGTTCTTTACATGGTATCAAAGCCTCACCGTCCTCCACTTTCTCTTGTGGACTCTCTTAGCACAGGTAGGTTGGGCCTGTTGCATCATCCACTCTTCAAGCCCAATGAGCTCTCATGTGAGGGGGCGTGTTGAGATATATAGTCCCACATTGGTTGTATGTGCAACTAATGTGGCCTTTATAAGGCCTTGGGCACTCCCACCCTTTGAGCTAGCTTTTGGGGTGGTGTATCCCAAGATTCTTTACAAACCCAAATGAAAAGTACGAAAAAATTGACTGATATTATATTTACATATATTTTCACTTTATATGCTCGACTTCGAAAATTTTGGTGGGCTGTAAATGTCCATGAAAGAAATATGTTTTTTTTTTTTTTTTTTTTTTCATGTACTTCGTTGCTTAAATTTTGTGAAATAAATGTTTGTAGGGGTTCATGACTCATTTTGGACACACGCATGTGACGTTGAGAAAATGAATCAGATTCTTAGAGAAAAATTTGTGGAGCTGTATAACATGCCTATACTTGAAAATGTAAGTTCTTGCTATATCATGCAGAGTTTGGGCTTAATTTCTAAGAATACATGGAGAAAAATTATTACTTGTTATCTTATTTTCAAATTTATAGAGAGGATGAGTCCGAAGCAGCCCTCCCTAGTCAGGATTTAATGAAGAGTGATTTTTATTTTATTTTATTTTAGGGAAAGGTTATACTTACTACCTAATTTTCTTACTACTTGTTACTATCAAATCTTAACCGTTAATCTCCATCAATCTAACGGTTATAATTTATTGCAAATTAATAATTAATTAATAAATATAATCCCATAAATTACAACCGTTAGATTGACGGAAATCAACGGTTAAAATTTGATAGTAACAAGTAATAAGAAAATTAGGTAGTAAGTATAACCTTTCCCTTTATTTTATTATCAAATATATGCAAGTTCTTATTTGACTTTAATTGCAAAGAATATTGTGGGTAAAGTTAAAGAGTTTCTTAATCTAAAACATAAATTGTTGAATGAGAAAAATGGCAAAAGCAAAGAGTTTCGTATTAGAAAAAGGAAAAATGTACAGAGGCCTATCCTAGTACTATATACTAATACAGATGACTAGTTAAGGGACTGCTATATGTTTTTGTTAAAAAATAAAAAACAAAAAAATTATCCATAGGCTGTTATTAAACTAGCATCAAGTGAGTTCAAACTAAACTGGGCTAAAATCATTAGCATCGTATTGTCCCTGTTTAATACCCATAGGTTGTTTTCTTTGTCCTTCTTGTGATTAAACTTTCATCTGTTGACAGCTGCTGGAGGGCTTCCAGACTACATATCCAGGATTGGCTTTCCCTTCACTGCCAAAGAGAGGTGATTTTGATTTACGGCAGGTTCTTGATTCTCCATACTTCTTTAACTGAGCATTTCTCTTCAATCAGCAATTATAAGTTGCCATGGAAGCATTCTTTACTTCTAATGCGAAATCAAGGACAAATTTCTTGGGCATAATTCGTCCTGTTTTAGAAGTTGAGATTCGAACCATTAATGACCCAACATTGCTTCTGGAAAAGGCCTGGAAAGAAAATAGGTTCTGATGATTTTTTTTTTTGAAGAAATCATGTTGCTAGAATGCTCAGAATTTTACTGAGTAGGTGATCTAATTAATACAAGGGTGGTTCAAGAGAAGAAAAGCTTTTCTCACCCCTCAAATTGATAATCAACATTCAGGGAAGGAAATTCTCCATGAAATTTTAATGTTGGTGATTTCTAATGCCTGAATTGAGTTACTGCTGAGCAATAGACGTGGCCAGTGCTAAATGCTTGCAGCAGATCCTCTGTACAGTGCGGAAACTTGGGCCAGAGCTAATCTTGGTAATGCAAAAGGAATTTTTTCTGTTTACACGTGAAATATATGATAGATGTATTATAGTAGATCCGACAATTTTCATTAGGGATAGAAACATGCTGTTATTTCTTATTTATAATAAGATTAGTCATTTTCATTGAATTCAATTTTTAATGTAAATTACATTGAGAAGAAATGGAAAAGGATAGTAGAGTTCATCCCTGTTATCTCAGCTTTAAATTGGACTGTATCCGGTTAATTTGATGCAATGAATCAAACATACAGTTCATTATATATTTAAGCTGCAAGTAACTAAAACTGCTTATGGTTTGCGTAGTTTTATGGATGCAGAAAGTACTGAAACAACTGAAGGAAAACTTTTATAAAGATTGCCCTAGCGCAAATATCCTCGATCAGTTTGTGGACAACATATCTTGTCTTTTTGCTGTCAGAGCTTCTTGTTGTGGTAAAAAGGGTGTGATACGTTCATTTAACAAACATAGGTCTTTTAAAGTGGCAGGAAAGAGGAATGCATATGGTTTTCGATGCCTTGTCTGAGTTAAAGTGGGGAAAGACTAAGGCATTTGGATTCCACACTTCGCCGGTAAGAATTTGGTTTGGCTATTAACTGAAGGAAATTCATAAGCGTGGACAAATTTGTGCACTCCCTTGATACTTGTTTTGTGTACTACTGCCAAAACTGTAGTTCGATCAACACGCCCAAGAGTTATGATTGTGGTTAAATCTGCCCAAAATGCAGATTTTAGTTTCTGTCGTCCAAATGGTTGCTGTGGGAATCTTTGTAGACTCGAGTAATTGTTGCGATCTGTTTCTCGGGCAAAAACAATAGTAGCCTATTTATATATTCTTTGTAAAACATAGATAACGATGGTGGTTAGGACACCAACTTCTGAAGTTGGGTTAAATTATCAGTTTATACTATATTATACCATTATCATGGCTCTTTCTTTAAAAGAACCACCCAACTCTTGCATATAAGGTTTACCAATACAATCTTGAATTATATGGAGTGTATTCGGAAAGGAAGAAGTTATTATCATTGTATAGATGAAAAATACACGGGTATCAATAGTCAGAGAATTAACATTTAGCAACCATTGATTATTAAAAAAAATAGAGGATAACAAAGGTGTAGGTGTGGGTTCCAGAAGAAGGATTTCTACAGTTGATAGCATAATAGTAATTGCTTTCTGGGATTAGATCATAATCGTAGGTATTAAAATCATGTATCTAATATACAGTAAAAAGCACATCTTGTAGGAAATAGGAATACAGAACTGCAGACCTAGTTTATGTAAGGTGGCAAAGCACCGTTGTAGAACAAACACCAGAGTGAAAATTACAATTGCTGATTCAACCAGGTTGCTTTTGGAGCTGGAAACTGTCACTGACTCACTGACATTTTCTGATTACTGCATCCTAATTGGAGCTTTCAATGAAATTTATCTTCCGCCAGTTGGTTGCAAATGCGAGAGAGTGCTCAATATTATGCATGTGCAGTGACCGAGATATCTTCAAGGTCTTCGTAGAATACTTTCCCAAGGTGTCTCATCATACTTCCATTTCTTATCTAACACCTTACTTCAAAGTCAATATCCCATACAGCAGCTATTCCACTGAAAAACCAGGATATCTGGACTCAGATTCGGAACTTACAATCATCAATCAAGAGTTCTACCATGACAAGAATGGATGTAGAAAGCTAATAAAAAAAATTAACTTCCAGTTTGCGAAATCACATAATATACACATTATGTCGAGAGAAAAAAAATATGGACTTGTGCTAGAAAATTAGAATAGGAAAATAATACCACCTATATGTGGAAGTAAATACTCAAGAACGATACTGATTCTCCATTTTAAAAATCAGACAATAAACCAAAAATAGTTTTACATGGAATCATCACTTGCATATCTTAAAAATATACGAATAGTTAATAGTACTGTTAGAAGATCATAAAAACAGCCATTCATGTGATAGATTATCAGAAGAATGAATGACTCCAATTCTACAACACAAATATGTGTGTGGGTGTGTGTATATTTGTTTATTTATGTTTGCAGCGAGATATACAATAATATCTTACCAAGGAAGCTAAAGCTCAGAGACTGTACTCAAGCAGGACCTTAAGGTCATGCTATTCCTCAAAGAAACGAAGTTAGAGGTCTAAGACCACACAGATAATGTCATAGCTTTATGAAATTCATAAATTTATCTGTTTCATCCATAACGACCATTTAACAGCTTCTAAAAACTTATCATTTCGGCGCAGTGCAGTGATAAGATTAGTATAAGTTTTCTTGTCAGGTTCTATTCCGTTTTTTCTCATTTCCTTGATCAAACCTACGGCCTCTTCAACCATTCCTGCAATTCCATATGCCTTGATCAATGTGTTATAGCTGTACAAATCAGGTCCAAGTCCACATTCTTTCAATTCCGTTAGCACATTAGCAACTTCCTCAATCCACCCTTGTTCTCCATAGATATTGATCATGGTGTTGTATGTGTAGTGGTCAGAGTCACAATTCGATTCCTTCATCTTTTGCAGTACAGATCTAAATGTCTCCATCTGGCCATCTTTACCATAAGCATCCAGCATTGAATTGTAAGCTTCAAGGGAAACTGAAAATCCATCAAATTGCATCTTCTGAACCATTGATGACATGTTCTTGAAGTCTTTATTTTTCCCATATGCAGCTATGATAGTGTTGTAAGAGATTACATCAGCCAGGCCCTGCTTCTTAGCCATACAGAAAAACCTCCTAACCTTCTTGAAAAGCTTGGCCTTCCCAAACACATTGAGCATCACATTGAAGGAAACTGTGTTAGGTGCAAATCCACGCTGTAGAATCTCATCAAAAAGCCGCGAAAGCTCATCTACCGGCAGAGCCTGAGCACAGCAATCTAGGACACAATTATATAGCTCCTGATCCCAACTCACTCTATCTTTTGAGATTTTGTAGTACATATCAGCTAGCTTATCCACCATGTTACATCTTTGATAAATGCGTAACATATCACGCAACAAAAAATTATCCGGAACAATATCCGGTCGCTTGTCAATTGCATCCAAAACAGAGCAAGCATCTTTCAAAGATCCAGCTTTGACATACATTCTCACAACAATGCTAAAGGCAATCACATCCAAGGAAATACCTGAAGATCTCAACTTCAGATACAACACCTCTGCATCATTGAAAAGCCCCATGACACTATAAATGTCAATCATGGTGCACATGATGTGCATGTTCGGCTTGTCATCACTCTTGGGCATTTGACTATAAATCTTAACAGCATCCTCCATCAAACCCGCCTCTTTGCACGAGCAAATCAAAAGATGATACAAGTTATCCTCATAATGCGGATCTTTCCACTTCTTGTCATTCAACACCTTGATAGCATCTTCCACCAATTGATGCTTCACATAAGCCATGACCAGAGTTGAGCAAGAACTCTGATTAACCAAAACATGTCGATAATACGAACCTTTGAGCAAAACGGGCACCTTATGAACCTTCCCAGCTCTTTCATACACATGCAAAAGAGTACCAATTATAGAAGAATACTGACATCCAATATCCACCATATCATCAAGGATCCCAACAGCACCATCCTCATCATCTCCATGTTTAGCTTCCAACTTTATCAACGTATACAAATTCGATGAATTCGGCTTATACCCTAACCGCTTAAGCTCCTTATAATACCACCTTGCTTGTTCATAGTTATCAGCTCTACCCCAACCCTCAATCATTGAACGGTATGTCGTTTCATCAGGATACAATCCAACCCTAAACTGCATACACAAAAACATCCTCTGAGCAGCATCCATGTTCGACGCTTTCCCATAACCTTTTATCATAGTATTATAAGCAACAATGTTGGGGCAAAACCCTGCCTCTTGCATTGTAAACAACACTCTCTCAGCATCCTCCAATTTCCCTTGCTGGCTATATGCATTCAACATAACTAACCAATTCTCCAAATTAGGAACCACCTCATCACTTTTCATCATCTCAATAACACCTTCAGCTTTCTTATATAACCCAAAACGGGTATAAATTGTTATCATTGAAGAATATGCAGATTCACATATTATTTTATGTTCCCTCATTTGCGAAATCGCAAACTCTGCTTCCTCAACGTTCCATCCCTTCTGGTAAAGGGTCATTAACATTCCGAACGTCGCGACGTTCGGAACTACGCCGAACGATAGCATCGTTCGGAACCACTTGCCGCCCAATTGAACAAGACCGCGTTTGGAGCATGCGTAGATGAGAGTGTTGAAAACGTGGAAACTCAATTCGGAACCAAACTTGTCCCTCATTTCCCGAACAAGTTTCTCTGCAGCTTCCCAATCTCCTCTTCTGCTCAACGCGCGTGCAGCCACGTTGTAAGCACCGGCGTTGCGTTCAAGCTTCCCGGTTTTCCTCATCCACTCGAAAAACGACAGCGTTTTGGCGCCGTCACTCGTGCTCTCTTCTTCTTCAAGCCGTTTCAAGATTGCGTTGCAATGTTGCGCGCTCAGTTCAACCCCAACGGAAGAGAAATCCACGTCAGCACCGTGCGTGAACAGCTTCTCCGTGTTTAGCGGAACATTGCTTTTAGTTGCGTAACTGAATTTCAAGTCTCTGTTTGCCTTTGGCGCTTTCTTAGTGCTCCGAACCTGAGGCTTGGAATTCGGGTTCGCTTCGGCGACGGGAATGTGCTTCGTTTTGAAGGGGGAAGCTCCATTTGGGTGAATGGAAGTGGAAAGGGAAGTAAGTGAAGCTTTGGAATCGAAAGCATCGAGAGAGATGGAAAATCCGAATGAGGCCATAAAGGAGATGATAGTGGTTGTGATTGGTGGAAGCACTTCATTTTTGTTTCATCTCATCGTGTAATCATGTTGGAGGATGATCTCTGTGGTGTGTGGCTTTTCCTATTGCCGTTGTTGCTGGTTGAAACAAAAATATCTACACACGGTTTTCGTCTTTGGGCCCAAACTCTAAATAATTGGAATCATATTTCGGTTCAAACGGATGCTACTGGGCTTATTGGGTTGGGCCGATTTAATTCGGTCCATTTTCTTTATAAATTTGTACTTCTCGGTCATAATATCGCTTTTTATACGGTAAATGTAAATAATTTATCTTATTTACATTGAGCCCAAAAAGACATTGTTTTAAGTCGAAAATCAAGGTATTTTTGTAATTATAATTTATTTCAGTATTATAATAGTATTTTTCATTATAATTTTTTAATTTTTCAACCCAAAACGATATCATTTTGGGAGCGAATATAGATGGATAACTTTCTATATTTATTGTATAAACATTAAAGCCTATGTAATAACTTGTTTTGGATATTGAATTTCAATCCAATTGCTAAATTGAAAGTTCTTATTAAATAAAAGTCCATGAAATTTTATTAAATTTAAAACCTAGTTGATACTTTATCATACAATTTTATTTTAATGTATAACATATTTTTTAAAATCATAAGTAAATGTCAATTATAAGATTATATTATTTATGAATGTCTGGTTTATATAAAATTTGACATGCATAATTATCAAGATAGTATCACATGATTCAACGGTTAGATTTATTACATTTATTTTCCATAAAATGTTATAAAATGGTGTAAGCATCCAAGATTTATTATTGAAGTGAGTGGATCCCTTTCCTATGCCTTAAGTATTAATTTAAGTCAGGTAATTTGATAACTTCATGGATTTAAAATAATTTTTTTTATAAACCTATGTAACATCCGATTAGAATCCTTGTTCAGTTGTGATGTGTAACCATTTTAAGTAGTTTCGGTTTGTTGAGGTTGAAACAATTGTGGAATCAAAGAGCTTTTAATATTTGGTATTTGATGGTGTTGCATCAACAAAGTTTCGATGATAAGAAACTAACATAAAAGATTTGAGTACTAACACAAGTAAAGAAGCAACAATCAAAAAGGAAATTAGAAAACAAAATTCTCAAGATTAAAACATGATCACACCAAATACAATATGGGCTGGCCAATAAGCATCAGGCCTAATCACACATGGTTGAGAAGCGGATTGGACTCTACGTCTTGGGCCTCGAGTTGTGGTTGGAGATCAATACGCCTTTGTCTTTTGCTAGCGCAATGTATCCAAATTGGGGGGATACCTGCGAAGACACTCCGATGCTTAAGTCGGTGTCAGAGGCAGGAAGATGTATGTTCTTAATGTAAAGGATGATCGTACTTGGGTGTTGCACCCTTTGTTTATATAGTGGTTATGATGCCGCCTTAGTAAGGCGGTATGGTCTTTGATTGGCCGAGTTCGGTCTGCAGGTCAGGCTAGAACCTGAGTAGCCTTATCTTCTTGAAGTCTTGCCATAGAGTCGCGGTGAGCTGGTGCTGTCCTCTGTCTATTAGTTCAAGGGCGCGGTGCTCTTGCCTTGGTTCTTAAGTTATATTCCCTTTTCTGGGAGTTTATACCAAAGGGCGGTTTCATGCGCGATGGAGGCATCGCGCCTTGCTATGTGCGGGATGATGATCATCGCGCTTAGTTATGGATCCCTCATGAGATTCTTATACGTTATTGGCCCTTTGATGGTCCTACCATATTTTATCCGCATTAGTTGCCCCCTAGCTTGCAGTTTTGACAAGTGGCAAAGCTGTGAGGTATATATTCGTTTGTTCTTTGCGCGATGTACTCACCCCGTAAGCTTTTTCGCTTGCCGCGATAATTGATTTACAGTGTCATCATGATTTTAAACGTTTAAGAACGGGGGATTAGACGTTTCAACTATCAAAAGCATTAAATGCTAGTGTCATTACGTGGGTGTTTACGGATAAGAGTGGGTGCTTTTGAAGTGCAAAGGTTTCCCCTTCTTACCACGTGTCCTTGTAAAACCGGTTTACTCAACACGTTTTGTGGCCTTCGGACTATCCGTTTGATAAAACCTTTCGTATTTGTTCCGAGCTTTCTGTTTGGAGGGAAAACATTTCGTTGATACCATGTAAATCCTTTGCTCCTCAGTGCTTGCTTATTCCCTCTACTTTTCTGGTGTTGACACGTCCTGCTCGTGCTTGATTTCACTGAAGTATAAATCTCAGGTATGTTCTTCTTCTTCCTTTATTACCTCATTTGTTTTATCATCTATTTTATTACTCTTCCTTCCTCGTGCTTGAGATATGTTAATCACAAATGTGCGGACTTTATCAGATTATTCGAACGGTGGCTTGTCCAGTCCTCCTTCGAGATTGTTACCTAGGTCAAGGTCCTTGGGAACCAGGAAAGTGTGGCCTACTGAGAAGTGTGTTGCCCCTGTCGAAAAGTTTGTGTAAATGACAGTCGTTTCCCTTCTGTTCGTAGGTTCGAATTAGGGTCATCTTCGCGACAACCTAATCGCGGAAAGACGTTTTCTCAACAAAGTTCATCTTTGTTTCCCAAGGTGTCCTTTAGAATGACTGGGCCCATTTTGATTTCGAGTGATTCCTCTTTAAGTTCTGAATGTAGTGGGAGGTCTGTAGATATAGTAAACCCTAAACCATCCTCTCCAAATATTTTGCGCGATACTTCGTCTCCCATCGCGCAAGATAATTGCGGTCGAAAATGTCCCAGTCCCTTACCGTTAAATGTAATATATCCAGCAAGGTATCCTTTTAAGAAAATGAATTTTTATAATTATAGATCTGCATTTGTTGTCTCTGCTTCCTCTGATTCATCTTCATCTACTGATTCTTCTTCTTCTGAATCAGATTTTGTGTCTTCCCAAATCAAATAAATTATGGCAAGACGCGGTGGTCGCGAGAAGAAGAAACAGAAGCTAATGTCGGAGTCCAAGAAGAAAACGTAAAAAAAGAAAAAAATTAAACAAAATAGATTCAAGAAAAAAAAAACTTTTTCTTCCATTTAATTTGTGAAAAAAAAGGTAAAAAAATTCAAGAACCCATATGATGCAAACATTTGACGCTCTATTAAAAAAAATTAAAAGAATATAAACAAATGAATAGCACAAGTTTGACTTACGCAATTAATAAAAAAACCAGTTAAGCCGAAATACAACGTGGCATGAGAAAAAAAAAACAATCAAAAAAGATTATGTATACCATAGATGGAAAATTTGTTTGAAAGCTGCATCATAATTGGCAAATAATTTCACTTAACTAAAAACATAATTAATGGACAACATAACAATATGGGCCGTTGGAATAAATTAAAATATTAATAGATATTGTGACAACCAAATAATGTTACTACCAATTTTACAACCACATCTTAACCGTTGATTTCCGCCAATCAACGGTTATCATTTATTGTGAATTAATAATTAATTAATGAGTTTGATTTGAAAAATGATAACCGTTGATTGGCGGAAATCAATGGTTAAGATGTGGTTGTAACTTTGGTAGTAACATTATTTGGTTGTCACAATATCCTATCCCTAAAATAAAACTGTTATTGAAGACAGTGGGTGATATTAAATCATTATAGCCTTGAACCCATGTATAGAACAGAAGGGGTAGATGATCAGAGTTATCACTGTACAATTTATAAATATTAAAAAGCAGACTTACTTGATATGTATGAAACAGACAGAATCAGAAGAATGAAAATGCAGTATCAAAGGAATAAAATCTGAGCCCACATAACGTGTCTCCTTAAGACAATTTGCCCCCTCACTGATGCCTAAGGTTGATGGACACTTGTCTCCCACGATAGAACGAATTTCGTCTGAAGAATGGTGGCACTACCAATCAACAGCCCAAACGAACACAACAGTATGCCAGAGGAAGTCACACCGGAGGATGAACAACAGTATGCAAAACCGGAAGGAGAAAAATTCCGGCAGAGTTTCAGTGCAGAAAAAATTGGATCCATTTTATGAAGGTGTCAGTGTCTATTTATAGACACTGACCGGTCACATTTCAAAAGGCACATATTCGACGACGAAACAACACATCCGTTGGACACGAAAAGACACATTCATTAAACACGAAAAGGCACACATTCAAGGATGAAACAACATGTCTGAAACAACACATCCGTTCGGATGAAACGACACATCCGTTTGTCGACGAAAGACACACCCTTTCACTACCAAACTTCTTATTCATAACCAATAGATTGTCTACACCATATATATATATATATATATATATATATATATATATATATATATATATATATATATATATATATATATATATATATATATATACACCATTTATATTATAGATTGTCTACACCATATATATATATATATATATATATATATATATATATATATATATATATAATCAATCCCCCACATGGATAAGAAGTCAAATCATCATCACAAAAATGCATAAGAATATAAATGCAAAGTGTAATCTCCTCAACGAGAAATAACTGCATCGAGATATGTGGAGTTACCTTTGAACCTTCTCTAGTGAAAACCTATCGGATATACTCGGTCAATCGGTGGTCTAAGGCGACTTGAACCGTCAACCTTTAGTGTATACATAGACAATAGGAGTCACACAATTGCTTCTCTAGCATTGTTGGTCCTTTGTTGCGCCCATTTTGGCCGTGGGATACCTGCCTGGTTCTACGAGTGTTGTTAGAGAATCGACCTTTGAAGAGTTCTCATAGAAGCGGCCCTCACTTCACACTAACATAGGTGATTTCTTGTGATGTAACTCACTATACATTATCTGAACACAACAGATTAAGAAATCATTAAAAGCCTAAGTGCTTACCCTCATAAATACATTGTCTTGTCTTAGGAATGAGTATGAGTTTAAAAACTCCACAGTGTTTGGACAGTCGATCATCACTTAGTTGTCTCTTTGAACCTAGTTCATGGGATCTCCACTCTTCTAGGTAGAGTTACCGCAATGCTCAACAATTGATAGGCCTTAAACACATTCCTTTCAACAAATATTCAACCAACTCTCTAGGAATCCCTTTGGTTAACGGATCCGCTATGTTGTCCTTAAACTTAACATAGTCAATTGAAATGATTCCATTCAAGAGTAGTTGTCTAACGGTATCATGTCTACGACGTATGTGTCTAGACTTACCATTATACATGACGTTGTTGGCCCTTCCAATAGCTGGTTGGCTATCACAATGTATGCATACAGATGGTACCGATTTTGGCCAATTAGGAACATCCTCAACAAAGTTACGAAGCCATTCGGCTTCTTCACCGGCCTTATCTAAAGCAATAAATTCTGCTTCCATGGTTGACCTTGCGATGCAAGTCTGTTTGGACGATTTCCAAGACACAGCACCTCCACCAAGGGTAAACACATATTCACTTGTGGATCTAGTGTCATTAGAGCCGGTGATCCAGTTTACATCACAATACCCTTATATAACTGCGGGTTATTTCTCGTAATGCAAAGCATAATTTTGAGTATATTGAGTACACTTCAAGTATCCCAAAACTCTTACCATAGCTTTCCAATGATTTTCATTTGGATTACTAGTAAAGCCACTTAGCAGACTTACTGCATAAGCAATATCAGGTCTGGTGCAGTTCATAACATACATCAGGCTACCCAACACTTGAGCATTTAGCTTTTGTGTTGTAGCTTTACCTAGTGTTCTTTAATAAATTAATATTACAATCTACAGGGTTCCTCATAAGGGTTATATTCAAACTTTTGAATTTCTCAAACGTTAGCTATATAGTGAGCCTGTGATAAGGCCAACTCTGCAGATGTTTTATGGATTTTAATACCTAGGATAACGTCTGTTATCCCCATATCTTTCATATCAAACTTACTTTTCAGTAATTCTTTAGTAGAGTTAATCATTTGACTATTACTACCCATGATCAACATGTCATCTACATAAAGACAGACAATAGCAAATCCTTTTCCTGTATTTCGAACATAGACACATTTGTCACACTCATTAATTCGAAATCCATTTGATAACATAACATTGTCAAATTTCGCATGTCATTGCTTTGGAGCTTGCTTTAACCCGTAAAGGGATTCTATTAAGTGACAAACTTTTCGTACTTGTCCTGGAACAACAAAACCTTCAGGTTGTTCTAAATATATCTTTTCTTCCAGGTTGTCGTTTAAGAAGGCGGTTTTAACATCCATTTAATGTACTTCTAATCCATTCAATGCAGCTACTGCGATCAACATCCTAATGGATGTGATCCTTGTAATCGGAGAATAAGTATTGAAATAATCGAAACCTTCACGTTGCCTGTAGCCTTTAACCATAAGCCTTGCTTTATATTTATCAATAGTGTCATTCTCTTTCATTTTTCTTTTGAACAGCCACTTACTCCCTAAAGGCTTATTGCCAGGAGGAAGATTTACTAATTCTCAAGTGTGGTTGGACAAGATAGACTCTATCTCACTATTGATAGCCTCATCCCAAAATGGTCCTTCCGGGGACGTTATAGCTTCCTTATACGTCCGAGGCTCATTTTCTAATAAATACGTCATAAAATTAGGTCCAAAGGATGTGGTTGTCCTTTGCCTCTTGCTACGTCTAGGTTCATCTTCTATATCCTCTACAGGATCAGTATTAGTTATAGCATCTCGAGGTATCACAATTTGATCATCATTGTTATCACTTGATATTTTATCATCATTATTACCACTTGATTCATGTATTTTCTTATACGGAAATATACCTTCAAAGAAAGTAACTTCCCTTGACTCAATAACCGTATTAACGTGTATTATATCTGACACATCAAATTTATACACTAGAAACCGATAAGCACTACTATTAAGTGCATAACCGATGAATACACAATCCACGGTTTTAGGTCTGATTTTCAACCTTTTAGGTTTAAGAACCGCAACCTTAGTCAAGCACCCCCACACTCTAAAGTATTTCAGGGATGATTTCTTTCCTTTCCATATATCATATGGTATGCTGTTTATCCTTTTGTGAGACATTCTATTAATAATGTAATTAGCCGTCAAAATGGTTTCTCCCCACAAATTCTGTGGTAAACCGGACGTAATTAACATAGCATTCATCATCTCTTTCAATGTCTAACTTTTCCTCTCTGCAATCCCATTTGATTGCGAAGCATAAGGAGCAAGCATTTGGTGTATAATACCTCACTCCAAACAGAACTCCTCAAAGGGTCATCATAATCTCTCCCTCAATTGCTCCTTAAGCATTTATTTTTCTTACTAAACATTATTTGGCTCTAAAACATATACCAAATAATAAATTTTAATTTAACCATAAAATGATACACAATCATCATGTCATTGACAAACATTTAAAGTCATCACCTTGACTTTGATCATGCCATCACTAAGATAGCTATTTTGAGTTCACATAGTATCAAATATTTCACTAGATATAAGACTTTTATATCCATAAAAGCACATAGTGCATTTTTAAGCAAGAATTATCACTCGCCTAAATCATAAAGTCAAAACTTTCACATTTATAAGTCACGATTAATGGATATCATATACCATCAAATCCATTAAGTGTACTATATACAATTGAATGCCAATAAATGCATGACATTTCACACATAATAATTAATAAAATAAAATATTCATGTCATAAATATTTCTCATTTATCATACTATATTACTATTAAATGACATCAAATTTCACTCCATTTCTCATCGAACCAGCATCAAAATAAGCACATCAAACCAAAAGGTCATATATCAATTTTTATACCATGCTTATAAATATATAAAGCCATTTCACAAAAGACTTAGTATAATTGGAAAGACTATCAACCATCAAACCGTATTCATCACATGTTATGGTTGTCTTTCACGAAACAATTCTTTTAGAATAAAGCCATGCATATAATTAGTCATATATATATACAATCAAAGGCCACAAACCCAAAAATATATGTATGCATTAATTCAAAAATCATAACCAATCAATGGAAACATTTCGATTTTCCATTATTGTCCTCTGTAATTTTAATTCAAGTTCCTCAATATACAAAGCATCGATTCAAGAAAAAATGAAATGGTTCTTTCCATGACAAACATCGAGATGTTTACTTCCATGAATTTCACTCGCGATTTCAAAAATCATATATTCAGCAAAACAATAAACCGGATTTTTCCTTGTTATTTTGAACATCAAACCCGAAAATCAGAAGACAGTTACGTTATATATAATTACATAGGATATGGAACCAAGTCCTCCCAGAACACATGTATATTTGAATAGCAATTATATTTCAAAGCCAATGAAAAGAAAGATCGTAACAGTGCATTGAAACTACAAAGGCTATTCAAAACCAACGTCATACACATATAGATGTACAAGTTATAACACGAGAATCACAGTGCAGGCACAAATATATTCAACAGCCCAAAATGCATGCAAAAACATGCAGACCGAAGCATAAAAGTGCAGTCGGAAGAAAATGAAGTTTCATATCACAAACCGAGACACAATTTCAAGTGCACAACAAATTCTATTACACTGTTACCAAACACAGCAAATGAAAAAATTCGAAGATCAATATCTATGCACGATTACCGAAGTGTTCACATATTGTGTAATAGAATACAAATATAATAACTGCAAAGCAAAACCGACACTGTGAATCTAATTCCAAATTCTATTCAAAACTAATAAGAATTACGAAAATTGAGAAACACAAATGTTATGTACTTTCAAGTTTCAACAATTCATGTAAAGACAAAATTGTACATAAAACATAGACATCATCCCGTGGTTTTTGTCCATAATATATATTATTATTATTTTCTAAATTGTTCCATTGCACGAAGACATTACCGATAAATTTCAAAGGAACGTACTTGGAGATTTTCTTCCAAATTCCGATCAATCGCACAGATTAATTAATACAGTAAGTTAAAAACAGTATATAGAACAAAAAATAAAATATACTAATCACAGGTTCAAAACACCAAATATTGTCTTAAGATTGTTATTGAAGACAGTGGGTGATATTAAATCACTATAGCCTTGAACCTATGTATAGAACAGAATGGGTAAATGATCAGAGTTATCACTATACAATTTATAAATATTAAAAAGCAGACTTACTTGATATGTATGAAATAGACAGAATCAGAAGAATGAAAATACAGTATCAGAGGAATAAAATCCGAGCCCACAGAACGTGTCTCCTTAAGACAATTTGCCCTCTCACCAGTGTTCTTAAAACGTAGTGTTGAAACAGTCGAAACGTACGATTCTACGTTTTTTGCCTAAAAAACGTATTAAAATGGTTGCTGAAACGTAAAATGGGTTGAAACGGCAAGTCAACTCGGTTGACTCGGCGAGTTTACCGAGTTGACTCAGTTTTCAAAAAAAAAAAAAAAAATCTGGGCCGGACTGAGTGCGTTATGGGTCTATAAAATAAAATAATAATTTTTTTTTTGTTTTAAAAAAGGAAACACCATGTTTTAATACCCGATTTCTTCGTTTGGTCTTTGGGCCTCGGCTATCTACTTCTAGTCTTCTACTCTCTCCTAGTCGCAAGCGGTGGGACGGTGGATGTAAATCAGATTCGGAATTCACTTCGGTCAAATCAAGCGGTGGATGGTGGTCTTCTACATCTTTTGTACTTCATTTTCTGATCTTATTTGGGGCTTCAGACGGTAATTTTTACTTTTTTTTCCTATTCTTCTCTTTCCTATTAGCAGTTTTTTTTGGACTATTTCTTCTTGATATTTCTTCTGTCTACATCGTTCATTTTCTGATCTGTTTCTCCCTTGGCGGTGGACTTCTTGATATTTTCCTATTCTTCTTTTTTTGAACCGTTTCTCTCCTATTCTGAACAAAGCCACCACCCACTTTTGCTTGTGTGCTTGTCTCCCCCTTTTTTTATTATATTGTTTGAATTTGATTGACCTTATTTTTATTTTATTTTCAAGGAAAAAAAATAGAAAAAGAGAAAAACTTTGTTGAGAAATTTTGTGTGGAATGATTTGATAGATTATCCGAACAGAAACGCAGGGTATGGTGGAACACGTTACACGATTGACTCATCCTACTTGTTTTCCCAGTTTTTATTTTTAATCAGATTCGGCCATTTTTATTTTATAGAAAAAAATATAAAAAATAATTATATATTTCTCTGAATTTTATATGTAGTTCTGCCTTTATTATGCACATAATAAGGCTCTATGTATGGATTCTTTTTTTTCATTTTATATGTTGGATATATTTATTTTTTTTGGTATGTAGTAAACTCTTACGTTTCGTTTACGTTTCACGTTTTTGCTCACCCCTACCGTTTCGGCGTAGACTCTATGTTTTAACAACATTGCCTCTCACTGATGCCTAAGGTTGATGGACACTTGTCTCCCAGGATAGAACGGATTTCGTCTGAAGAATGGTGGCACTACCAATCAACAGCCCAAACGAACACAACAATATGCCAGAGGAAGTCACACTGGAGGATGAACAACAATATGCAAAACCGGAAGGAGAAAAATTCCGGCAGAGTTTCAGTGCAGAAAAAATTGGATCCATTTTATGAAGGTGTCAGTGTCTATTTATAGACACTGACCAGTCACATTTCAAAAGGCACCATTCGACGACGAAATAACACATCCGTTGGACACGAAAAGACACATTCGTTCAACACGAAAAAGCACCCATTCAAGGATGAAACAACATGTCCGTTAGGATGAAACAACATATCCGTTCGGATGAAACGACACATCCGTTCGGATGAAACGACACATCCGTTCCGATGAAAAGATACATCTGTTTGTCGACGAAAAGACACACCCTTTATATATATATATATATATATATATATATATATATATATATATAAATTCCAACAAAAACTAATATCAAATCTCAACTACTAAATATAACACTATCCATAACTAAGAACATTTTATATTAAGAGGGTATAAAAGCTCAAATTAGATGCACTTTGGAAAGATCATATGCTGTGATGTGTACAATTTGAGGAATAAGAGACAATATTATTGAGCAAGATCTCATGGAAAAAAAACAAATGTAAAAGAATGTAAATTTCAAGAGGCATTGACTAGCTCAAGGGTAGGCATAGAGGTTCCTGCTAAGAAGGCTTTGAAAAGTGCAAGAGCAAGTTTTGGTTTATGCAAAGGAACTTCATGCCCTGCACCCCTTATAGCCACAAACGTGAGTCCATCATATTCTTGGGTCCATCCTCCAACCTGTTTCACTTATATATCAATGCACTAAACTGAAGTAAACAATAAAAAGGGGAGAAAATAGAAAATTAATAAAGAGAAACCAAGTCATATGAAATAGAAGACAAAACAAAACTTATTATAGAATCACTTACTTCCCCATCATCATACCATGCACGCCAAGGGCTCAAAGGTGAAAGCTTGAGAGCATCTATGCTATAGCGAGTAGATGTCACAGGGATTACGGTATCTGTATTACCACTGACATAAGGGAACAAAATATATAAGTTTGGTGGCAAAGATTGTTTGAGGAGGGAATGAAAGGATACTGTATTTCAAGCAGATTGGGTTCCAAACGACTTAATGGTGACATTGACAGTCTTTTCATTATAACCTTTTTGCTTTTAAACTAAAACATATGTTAACTTAAGATCAAACCAAATCTGTCTCTTAAGTGTCAAAACCGAAAACCATCATGCAGGAAATGAATTTTGAAATGGAAATGGAGACAAAAGTTGGAAAATCTTATGCTATGAAGTATCTAAAATTATAGTGGTTAAAATATTTACTATAACTCAAGTTATCACAAAATTTCCCACACTACTTTCTAAATTAGCAAACTTACAAGAAACAAGACAGCTTTGAGCTAACACATTAATCACAACACCAGCTAGAGTAGCTCATACCGTACAAGAAAGAAAATAATGGACATACAAACACGAGGTGATTATATAACATTAAGGTATTAAAACAAATCAGATGTCATGCTCAAGTGTCTGTTACTCTAATCAACTAAGGGACCTCAATCAAATACTAAAAATAAGAAGCAACATCAAGAATTTGATATGAGGGATAAATCTTAATTGCATTCTTTTCAGATCCTAAGTAATTAGCAAACTGTCTTAGTCAACATAACACAGATAGTTGCATCAGATTACTTTGAAGTCCTTTCTAGCTAATATTTACTTGTATGCAAGTCTGAAAGCATATGAACGAGTAAAACACATGTAATCATGTGTGATGTTAGGCGATGAGAGTAACCTGAACATCCATATCCTCAATCCGAAATGAATAAGTTCATGATAAATATTGAGCACTGTTCTTGGAGAATCCTTCCAGTTGTTATTTACGAGTTCACTGCAAAGAATGAGAATAAGAGGGTTCTGATCTCTGTACATTTGGTAAAATGATTTAGTTGCAGGGGATCTAAAATTGTTAAGGAGTATTATAAAGGAAATCACAGCAGCTGAGTGTTAAATGCATTTTATTTACTAATCAAACAGATAAGAATTATAAACCTCATTTAATTTGGTATTTGACCTTGTCTAGCAATGAATGAGGATGTATTCCCAATAACCACATTGAATTCCTAAGCAAAGTTGCACTTGTATAATCTACAAATACATACTGTGAACATAAATCTAAACTTTACAAGTGTTTCTCAAATGATCATCACCTGCAGGTCTCCCATTTAGCAGGCTTGTGATTTGGATCAACATGAAGTTTCTTTTGGACCTCAGGTAGATTGAAGTATACAGTGGAGTGACCCTCAGTGCAAGGATCATACTCTGAACCGAGTCTACCAACTCTCTGTCATATGACATAACATATCAATAAGGATCTGTATATAAACTTGTCACCTCAGATGCACGGACACGCAGATTTTTTTAAAATTTGCGTGTCCGACACGTGTCCGACACGAACACGTTCCAACACGCAGTCAACATTTGGGGACATGCAGTCAACATTTGGGGACACGCTCGGACACGTTTATTTTTATTTTATTTTATTTTATTTTAATCTTAATTTTATTTTGTTAACTAAATATAAAAGAAATAATTTATAAATTAATTTTTTTTTGTTATGAAATTTGACATTAAAAATTAACAAAGTACGAAAATTTATTTATACTTATATTTATGTTATGAAATTTAAATATTTGATTGGTTATATGACTTATTATGGACTCTTATATGTATTAAATAAAAATTATATTATATATATTAAAAAAATTATTTAATATCAAAACGTGTCCCAACGTGTCCAAATATGACATTTTTTAGAATTAACGTGTCGGCGTGTCGTGTCGTGTCCCGTGTCCCGTGTCCGTGCATCATAGCTTGTTACAAACCTTGTAGCATGGTATAAAATTTTCATATAATCTCACATCCTTTAAAATATGATAACAATTTCTATTTTAGGGTTGTATTTGATGAGTATTCAAATACTCCAAAAACTAATGAATGTTTAATGATAACTCATAGACTCCACAGACAAAAGATAGAGAGGAAGATTGATACGATAAATTAGCTTTTCAATGGGAAACAAATATGCACTGGTACTATGTATAGGCCATTTACAGCACTAATTTGTAATAAACTGTAAACTAAGAAATTTATGGGGCTATTATCAGCATTACTCAAGATAACCATATTTTTTTCCTATTTACGAGCATCCAAGATGAGTTGTAACTTGTAAAGTCTTTATTGGCTGTGACCATTCTTTATCATATATGCATGTCGGAATGTGTCAGACATGACACAGAGACCATAGGCATTACCTGTCCATTTAATAAAAAAAAAATAACAAATTCTACGACACGCCATGGACACAGCTCATTTAACTTGTTTTATAAAAAAGAAAAACAGTTTCAGTCATTTTGAACTTTTAGGGAAGATGATAAGGAGTTTGGAGCTATATCCAAACCATTCTAGCAAGATATCGCACTGTGGATGAAGAAGTTCGAAGGGATCCAATGTTGTCCAAAATTATTAATGACTTGAAAGAGGATCCAAATTCTACAAAGGGAGGTTCGTGTTGGCTGCTAATTCTGCATGGTTTCCTAGACTTCTGCAAGAATTTCATACCCACAGGGGAACGTGCTGAAATATTTAGAAACTTCGTAAGGATTGCCCAATTTATATTCTGGGTAGGAATAAAGGGTACTGTAAAGAACCAATTCAACCCAAAAGTTTAAGTTGTTGGGTGAGGTTACATTAATGGTTTTATATATTTCAACACGCCTCCTCACACGAGAGTCCACTGGGCTTGAAGGGTGGACAATGCACAGGCCCACCTACCTGTGCGAACAAAGAAATTCCACTTGAAAGAAAGTGGGGGGCGGCGAGGATCGAACCCGGGACACGAGACTCTGATACCATGTAAAAAACCAATTCAACCAAAAAGCTTAAGCTGTTGGGTGAGATTACATTAATGGTTTTATATATTTCAACAGGTACTATAACAGAATTTATTGCTGCCTATCCAGTCTACCAGCAAATTTAAGGGTCATGACACTATTCTGCTGGTACGTGATAAATTGAGCAAATATGCTCATTTTTATTATGCATAAGCACCCATACTCTGCTAAGAGCATTGCTGAAATCTTCATTAAGGAGATTGTATGGCTTCATAGGGTACTCCTCGCCTTTGTAAGTGATATAGACCCCAACTTCAAGACTAGTTTTTGGCAAGAGGTATTTTGGCTGCAAGGGACAGTCCTTAAATTAAACACTACCTATCCTCCAGAAAAAGATGGGCAGACTAAAATCATCAACCGTACATTAGAGACATATTGATACAGGTGGGGGTGCATCTTCAGGGCGTGGAAATAGTCCAGGACTTCTATGTGTTCGAGCTGGGAGGGATAGACTTGGTGTTGGGTTGGGATTGGCTGGCGGAATTAGGGGAAATCCGTGCGAACTTCAAGCACCGCACCCTTACGTTTGAGGCATCAGGGCGGGAGGTCACTCTAAAGGGGGAATCTGTTTTGGTTAGGGAGGAGGCGTCATTTCATTCCCTGATGAAGGCACTGAAGGATGATGGAGAAGGTTATCTGTTAACCCGGGAAGTTCCAACAGGCCAGTCAGCTGAAGATTGACCAGCTTTGCAAAAATTAATCCAACAGTATGAAGGAATATTCCAGGAGCCAAAGGAATTATCTCCAAAAAGGGCACAAGACCATGCAATTAACTTGAAGGCTGGAAGAGAGGTCCCTATTTGTCGCCCTTTCAGGCATAGAAAATCTTGTAGCTGAGTTGTTAAACAATGGGATGATAAGACAGAGTATTTGCCCATATGCAAGCCCTGTGATTCTAATTTAAAAAAAAAAAAAAGATGGTAGCTGGAGGGTCTGTGTTGATTACAGGGCCCTCAATCGGATGATAATCCCGGATAAATTTCCTATGCCCATCATAGAAGAGCTATTGGATGAACTTGGGGTATCCAGTTTCTTTTCCAAATTAGACTTGAAATCTGGGTACCACCAAATACGTATGAGGGAAGAAGATATTCCCAAAACAGTGTTCCGCACGCATGAGGGGCACTATGAGTACTTGGTGATGCCGTTTGGGCTCACCAATGCACCTTCTTCATTTCAGGCCTTAATGAACGAGGTACTCAGACCTTTTTTACGTAAATTTGTGTTTGTTTTTCTGGATGATATTTTAGTCTATAGTACAGATAAGGACCAGCATTTGGACCACTTGCAACAAGTGTTGGAGGCTTTGCATAAGCATCAGCTGAAGGCAAACAGGAAGAAATGTAGCTTTGGTCTCACTCAAGTGGAGTATTTGGGGCATGTAATCACCCCAGAAGGTGTGAAGGCAGATCCACAGAAGATACAGGCCATGGTAGAGTGGCCGGTGCCCACTACGATCAAGGGGTTGAGGGGGTTTTTAGGGCTGACTGGGTATTACCGGAAGTTTGTCAAGGATTATGGGAAGCTAGCCAAACCGTTGACGGAATTGCTCAAAAAAAATAAGTTCAAATGGAGTGAGGATGCACAGTCCACATTCGATCTTCTGAAGGGGTTGATGAGTTCAGTTCCAATCTTAGCTGTCCCAAATTTCGACAAGCCATTTGTGGTAGTAACGGATGCATCCGGAAAGGGAATTGGTGTTGCCTTGATGCAAGAAGGCCGCCCCATCGCGTACATCAGCCAAGGTTTCTCTCCTCGAGCAATGGTGAAATCGGTTTATGAAAAAGAATTGATGGCCGTGGTGTTTGCAGTACGCAAATGGAGGCACTACCTTATGGGGCGTCATTTTATAATCAAGACAGATCAGAGAAGTCTTCAATTTCTGACCAGCCAGCAAGTGCTCAATGAAGAGCAACAAAGGTGGTGTTCAAAACTGTTTGGGTTTGACTTTGAGACCCAGTATCACCCAGGTAAAGAAAATGTAGTGGCTGATGCTTTATCTAGGCAGATGTCATTTATGGCTCTTTCCACAATACGACCATCTTACCTATCAGATTTAGAGCAAGAGGTTCAGGCAGATCCGCATTTGAGGCTCATTATTCAAGATCTGTTGCTTAATCCTACTGCCCATTCTGGTTTTGAACTACAAGGCGGTAAGCTGTTATTTAAGGGGCGGTTGGCTATTTCCAAAAATTCTAAATTCATTCCGGTCATTCTCCAGGAATTTCATGACTCTTGCATTGGGGGTCACTCCGGTTATTTTCGCACCTTTAAGAGGATTGAAGGGGTGGTGTATTGGGAAGGCATGAAGAAAGAAATTCAGAGATATGTGGCTGCTTGTCCGGTTTGCCAGCAACACAAGGTGCAGAATTTGTCCGTCGCTGGGTTGTTACAACCCTTGCCCATCCTTCCACAGTGTGGGCTGATATATCGATGGATTTTGTGGGGGGGGGCTCCCCAAGTCCATGGGCAAGGACACGGTATTTGTAGTGGTGGACAGGTTGTCAAAATTTGCTCATTTTTTGCCACTGTCTCATCCCTATTCTGCCATTGAGGTTGTTGTTGTGTTTATCAAGGAAATTGTCCGTTTACATGGGTTTCCACAATCTATTGTTTCTGACAGAGACAAAAATTTTCTAAGTACGTTTTGGGCAGCCTTGTTTAAGAGCACGGGTACCCGTTTAAAGTACAGCACAGCCTACCATCCTCAGTCCAATGGGCAAATGGAGGTGGTGAATAGAAGTTTAGAAGCCTACTTGCGATGTTTTTGCAGTCCTAAGCCTCGGACATGGATGAAATGGTTACATTGGGCGGAATTTTGGTACCATACCACTTATAAAGAGCCTACTAGCATGACCCCTTTCCGGGCTTTATATGGCTGTGATCCCCCTCCATTGTTACGTGCAAACCACGGTTCTTCTTTGGTGGATGCAGTGGATACCTGGCTGGCTGAAAGAGATGCGGTTCTCAATGAATTGAAGCTGAATTTAGTGACCGCTCAGAACCGCATGCAAGTCCAGGCTAATAAACATAGACGCGAGGCTGTATTTGAGGTTGACGATGTTGTCTATTTGCGGTTTCAACCATACCGGTGGAAAACCTTGGCGAAAAGAATTAATGAAAAACTAAGTCCACGGTTTTATGGTCCCTACAAAATTGTGGAGCGGGTGGGAGTTGCTGCGTACAAATTGGAATTACCCCCATCAGCTCGCATTCACCCGGTTTTTCATGTTTCTATGTTGAAGAAGGCTATTGCGGTCCCCGAATTGGCTCAACCCATTCCCCCACAATTGACAGCAGATTGGGAGTTGAAAGTGGAGCCCGAAGAGGTACTAAAGTAGAGACGTTTGTCTGCTGGGTTGTTGGAAGTACTCATTAAGTGGAAGCATCTCCCTTCCTTTGAAAATACCTGGGAAACTTTCCTCACTATGAAACAGCAGTTCCCACATTTTGACCTTGAGAAAAAGGTCCTTAAATTGGGAGGGTGTATTGATACAGGCCCGTCCATTAAAGTATACACACGCAAGAGGAATAGGGCCCAAGCCCAAACAAGTCAGTTAACGCAAGAGGAGGAATCAGATACGGGTGCACAACAGAAAACGGTTATAGAGGGAGAAGTGCACCATGCAGGGGAATAAAAGGGGAAGCATGGGAAGCATGGAGGGCATCTTGGATCTTACTTCTTGGCTGGACTTGGGAGCGACTATAGCCTCTCCAATTGCTCTAGATTTATCTTTGTTATTGCTATTTCCTTACTGTCACATTCTTCCAATTTTGTCAATGTAATTAGGATTTCATTTCTAGTGCAAGTTGTAATTGAATCTGAACTTTCTGATTAGAAACTTAATACATACTATCTCGTTTACTTTTGGAACTTGGTATTCTGTATCACATATTTGAGATGTTTTTGCTCAGAACAACCCAAGGTATGGGGCAGAATATTGTTACAATACTAGCTACCATCTTCAATTCAATGTACTCCTTTTGATGTATTATATGGAAGACCACCTCCAACCATCATCAAGTTCATACCAGGGGAAACATTAGTGTAGGTTGTAGCCCAAGATCTGATGGACGGTGATGAAGCATTGAGACAGCTCAAATTTCATCTTAGTCGGGCCCAATCTCACATGACCAGAAAAGCAAATAAGCATAGGAGGTCTTATGACATTCAGGTGGGATCCGTCCACATACACAAAATCCCATGGCCGCCAGATTAAACCCTAAGCTAGCTGCCAGATTTTATAGACCCTATCTAATACTGAAACAAATAGGGTTTGTTACTTTTCAGCTACAATTGCCTTTCAGTGTTAGAATTCACCTTGTGTTGCATTTTCACAGCTTAAGAAAGCAATTGGAACACACACAGTAAAGAAGGAGCTCCGTGCAGATTTACAAGTAGATGGTCAACGATGCACTCAAGCCAAGATAATGGGTTTTCGAACAGTACAACGGCAGAGAACCAATGTTGAACAAGTCCTAATCCAATGGAAGGATCTACCACCTGAAAAATCCTCTTAGGAGGAAGTGCATATGATCCAAGGTCAATTCCCTGATTTCAAGCTTGGGGAAAACGTTGATTTTCAGCAGGGATGTATTGTTATGCATAGGAGTAAGCCCATTTTTTGGAGATTGTATTCCCGTAGGAATATTTCCCAAAGTTAGTTAATTATAATCAGTAGTTAGTAGGTATAAAAGGGGGTTTGGTGTTCTATATAGGGGTTGGAGAGAATAGAAAAGATTGTAAATACTAGGTAGTGACCTAGGTAATGAAGGGAATAGTTCCTTGGAGAGGACAGTTCTTGTATCCTCTAGATTCACATACATCAATAAAGGGAACTTGATCTTTTTCTTCTTTATTGTTTGCAAATTTCCTTTTTTCTTTGTTTTTCCTTTGTTGTATGCATGGAAAACAGAAAGAGATGTGTATCTACAATAATGCAAGATCTGTAGGTGGGCATCGAAGCGTAGGTGTAGTATTCGCTTCGGCTGGACATGAAATTGTCACAGGATAGTAGATCGGAGGATTCTGAGAGCAATGATTGTCTTCTGGGCTGCAAAGGTCATCGGAAAAAAATTTCGTAGCGAATAATGGAGGCAAGGTGACTCAAGATCGTCGAAAAGAGACCGGCAATGGAGACACATAGGCTGGACGCACTAAAGGTGGGGTCAAGGGCACAGTAAAGGCGCAAGACAACTCGGACATAAGGCGGTGGCATCAAAAGACTCCCAACCATATCAAGATCCCTGATATCAACTTGAAAGGAGAAAACTGAAATATTATTTCTTTCTCAAAAATGACATTCACAAAAGGTTATTACTATATATAGAGACTAATAGGCCTAATGGACCGAACGGAATACACCTAAAACCATATTGAGGAAATACTAATCTAATTAATATATACATGAATTACAAATATTTACAACAGTGTGAGATAGAGCAATATAGGCAATGTTGGTTGTGCAAGAAGGAGGACGATGGAGAGTCCAACACTTATCAATAGTGTTCCTTAACTGGTGGCAATGAGAATACTGAGGACAATAGGGACCAAATTTGCGTGATGAATACGTGTAAAGTAGACCACATTGAGTTCAAAATTGGGACATTAGGGGATCCCAAAATTTGTTCATGTTGGCAAAGTATTTCGAAGGTAAAACATAGGGCCAACAACATCAAGCTTCAAGTACTGCGCTGCTCAAGCACCTGGGATGGAGTTTGAATATCATATAGAATGTCATGGATCTTGCCCAAATAAGCTAAATAGCACAATTTAATCTCCGATGAGCAATGGCATTCAAGAAGTTATGGTAAACCCAAAGTCGTTAAGTGTTATTGGTATAGAGGACTTTGGCATAAGTCCAAATGCATTCAAATGTGACATGACACGAAAAATCTTCTTCAAGGAATGATGAATAGTAGGTGATATAGGAGGTGTCATCCAACTAGCCAATGGACAGGGTAGCATTAGCGTGGTTGGTTAAAAAAAGGGCTCAACCTTCAAAACATATTTAGACGCCCTTAGGAACTAGATCCAGCGATGTGTCATAGTGGCTAACGAAGAATAAGGTTGATGTGATGAGAGGAGTGCATGGGTAAAGAAGGAAAGAGTGAGACGAACACCAACAAAATGTTGATTAAGGTGAAAAACACCATATCTGCGGCGATGAGACATGGGAGGGCACAACACACTCGTGGTGTCTGGAAAAGCTTGTTCATGTGTGGCTGTGAGGTGGCCAGAGAAGAGAAAAGCTAGAGCGGGAATTTCTGTGCATAGGGGCGCATCCGATAATGTGGGTTTACTAAGGATGGGCCGATCTGGGCAGAGAGCTTTTTGGGTACTCTCGGAGTACCTACATCACTTCCAAAAGGGGTAAAATATTGGAACTTAAAACCAAAATATGGATAAAAATGTGGATTTAAATGGAATGACATTTTTCTTATTTAGTAAAAAAGGAGTACCCAATTTAGTACTCACGTGAAAAATCTATTTGGGTGATGCACTCCAGATTTGGAATCAATGGCCGAAAAGGATAGCAACCAACAACAACAATCTTAAGTAGAATAACGCATGTGAGGGCGAGTGGAGTGAGTTTTCAATGTGGACCTTCTAGGAAGGATCCGATCTGGGTGATGCATTTTGGATCCAACAGTCAAAGGAATAGTTGTAGTCGAAAGGAAAACAAGGTTTGAGAACATGAAATTGGGTTGCCTCTTGTCAAGCTCTACATACCATGTTGAATGAGGAGAAAATGAGAGGAGATGAGATGATTTACATGCGTCTTAGCTACAAAACATATAGGAGTTAATATAATCAGGGAAATAAGGAGGTATAATGACAAAATATACATTGATTCCCATTGCCTTAGGTCATATGGAAGTCATCTGAGTCCCACTGGTATCTTGAAGATAACTTACCTTGATGATGAATCTTATTAGCTTGTTCATCTATACTCATGGCCTTAGGTCATACCCAAGAGTATACTATGCTCTCCATGTTTCAGGCTGATAGAGTTATACAATCAAAATATGACCCTCACACACAGTAATCGATGACAAATTCAAGTAAAAGGACGATCCACACTACCAAACAATGAGAGATTGTATCCAATGATACATGTCATAATGATTCCTTGTGGAATCTCTTGACGGGTCAGTTTAGTACGATTTGTTCCACCAACAAATCCGCCCAGCTAAGGCATCTCCATGTTTGCATCCATGAGGTCTATACCTTACATCACATGTAAGTAGCTTAATGTCGTACTAATCTAATCGGGTTGACCAATGCCCTTTCTCAGTGACCCTCGACTAGGAACAATATTTAGCAAATAATCTAATAGAATACTCGAGTTCTCGTGATCATGATCTCATCATAGATCCTCAAAATACACTTTGATTATTCCAAGGGTCTTTATCCGTAAAACAATAATAATAAACTGTAAATAGAGACAGATAAATAACAAATAAAGTAAATGTTCTAAAATATTATTCTTGAAAAAAATTTAAAATACATGGTGTCATCTGACTCTCAAATTGTCTCTAGGACACCTATACTAACATGTTTTACCTCATGTCAATGTCTGTAGTTCACAGGCCGCAGGATATACTTAATGGGCATCCAAACATTTATTATGAAACTGAGTTAATAATAAATGCTTGACACTTGGCCTTACGTACCATAACCATAAGGATACCATAGCAACTCATGCTATTTTATATTAAAATTGAAATCTTGTTATAAACGTCCTCACTCCTCACTTTTTAATCTGGTCTTTCTCTACAATAATAAATTAATTTGGAAGGAATTCTCCGTTCACCTAGGTAGAATCAAGATGCCCCTTTGCAAACCACATCTTTAATAAGATTTTTTATTATAATATTGTTCTTATGTTTAAAATGAAAAATGGAGAGAGAGAAAAAAACAGGGAATCAAAATACAGTACCATATTTTTTTTTTGAAGATATATACTGCACCATAACAAACAAAAAATCTTCACCGGCCAGTAATTTTTGGCTCCTTAAGAGCATAAGAAAAGAAAAAGAAACCAGTTAAATAATAGCACAAAAAGGGAAAACTTACATGCTTTCTTCTCACCAGCTGATTTGACCGGCTAACATTAACATGGCACGAAGGAGTAAAGATACTGTATGGATCTATATTGCCAAGTTCTTTATCAGCAATATTACTAATTTTTTGACATGAATCTGATGGGTGTGTTATTGACTGAAAATCACAGTGTAGGTTCAAGAGCTTGTATGTTTGATCCGAAATCAAACCACTTGACCACATAAACTGGAAAATCCCCAATTGATCATGGAAATCATCTGTTAAAGCATTTCCTACCTGCAACAAAGATATATTTATTAAATTAATGATGACATAAAACATAACACCAAGCAAATATTTTTATGCAAAAATGGAGTCCCTACCATGTAACCTTTCAGATTTATAGCATTTTCTTTAGTAGCAAAGTTGTACTTCACAATAACTTGGCTAAGTTGAGGAACATAATGCCCTGAAACACGAGATTAATGATTCACCAATACAATTAAAACATCATAAAATCTATATAAAATAAATAAAACAGAACCAGAGAACTCAAACACCTAATATGTGTTCTCATCTCACCATTTTTATTTTCTTTTCTCTTCTTTTTAGTGTCGAAGTATGAAAGCTATTTCAAGTGAAGACATAACCGCTACTATCAGACCATGACTTTAAAATAACCAGTCATAAAAATTTAATGCATAGAGATAGAATATCAATTATTTTCTTAGCCATCCACAAAATTGGGAAAAGACAGAAAGTACAAGAGATAATGCGCAGTATTGTTTACCTGCATAGCTCTCACCACTGATAAAAAAGTCCCTTCCTTTATACTGGGGAAAACGTTCATACCACTTTAGTAGAAATATCAAAGAGTCCTCAGCTGCACATAAAGTTTCATTAATTTAATCACATACGTATATATTTCAAGGGGTCAACTTCAATCCTCCATCCAGAGAAAGGAGTAACATGCTAATTGTTTTTTAAATTCCCAGTTTTACATCAAATGTTACAAATTGAGTTATATAACTTTTATCATTCAATCTGTCATTTAAAAATAAGATAAAAAATACAGTACTCCCTTTTTTGAGAGAGAGTACCAGAGTAAACCCAATATTTCAAAACAAAAGGGATACTAAATGATAAAAGTATTACCTGTCCTCTTATCACCATTGTTCTGAATGTCAGATGAAGTATTTGAATACGAAAATCCAACTCCAACAGGAGAGTCAAGAAAAAGAATGTTGGCAACTACAAAATGCACAAATGGTTAGACATAATTGCATCTTTGCACTAATGAAGCTTATTTATTTATGTTCTTAGGTTCTCTGGAAGAGTCTGAGCTCAGAGTGTGCAACCAGTGGTGAAATTGTCTGTTACTTTGCTTATCAACTTAAGGAGGCTACTATGGAGTATCAGTGTTTTTGTAGAAGATAAGGTTCAGTGCTAAATGGGGGGGTGAATCTCGTGAGGAAGAATGGGAGAAAAATGGGGGAGTGGAGTGAGTGTTTCTGATGTCAAAGGTTCAACCCTTTGCATGCATGTGTAAGGTGCCTTATATAGTAGTGTAGGAATGGAGTGTGTGGTGAGTTCCAGTAAAGGAGGCCATATCGAGATTGGGAGTGTCGTGTTTGATACTACGATCATCATTTTAAGTGATGTCTGATGTTGTGCATTTAATGTGTAAACAGGGCTTTGTGTCATGCTAATAAATGAGGTATGGAGCTATGTGAGTTCTAGGGACAGGTCCATAACAATTTACTTATTTCTGCTCCTAAAAACCAGTACATGGTAACCATAAGCAAGATTCCTATTACAGTTATTTCAATAGAAAGAACAACTTCTTGGCAAGTTCTATTCAAGGATATATTATATAAAGCAGCTTAAGTTAATATAAGCATAGTTACACCCTTGTCACAATCAAATAAGCATTAAAAGCTCTGGAGGAAAACAATATCTGCAGCAGGCATAGGTATACACTTGTCCATATGAAATAGCATTGAAAACTCTAAAGGAAAACAAAGGAGTGCAGGAAATTCAAGTGTAAATGGAGGTGTGGGTTGGCAAAGATGGAATAAAGTGAGTACCATACAAGTAAAAAAGATTTACATAGGCATAGCTTAAGCCCTTATGAAATAAGGGTTTGAAAACTTAAAGGAAAACAAAGGAGTGTTATAGGAAGATTCAAGTGTGGAGGTTTTTTTTTTGTTTTTTGGCAAACGGGTCCCACAAGAATGTGTGTGAGTAAACAAGTAAAAAAGACTTACATAGACCCAATGCTTAAGCCCTTATTATTTAAATGTGTATTTAATTATTATTATTGTCAAGCACATTTTATATATCTCAAAGATTGCACATTGTAAAAAATGTTTAAATAGGGTTATAGATTGTATTATCACTCACCTTGATTCCAAGAATGAGGATTCAGGTAAAGGGTCTTGCCATCTGACTTTATATGAAAAGGGCCAATTTCCTCTGCCTCCCCATAAGCAATGGATGAACATCCAGGCCCTGCAGCGAACCCCCTCAAGAATGTTTCATTTCAATCCTAATAGTAACATATACTAACACATAGTGATTACCACATATTAATGGAACTAAAAGGAAATAATGAAAAATGCTTTTTAACCTCCATTGAGCCATAAAACAAGGGGTTTGGAGTGAGGGTCTTCTTGAGCCTCAATGAACCAATAGAAGAGTGACCTCCCAGCTTGGTCATTAACAGTGACGTAACCAGAATAGTGTTCAAAGCTGATGTTAAAGGTCTGACCTGGGAGCCAACCAACCCTGTCCAGGCGTTGTTGAAGAAATGGGTCAGTTGAAGATGTTGAGCATACCAAAAGACTGACCCATGTGGTGCCTATGGCTAAAGTTTGAAACCACCAGGAGTGTGCCATTTGCTGGACACCGAGGCTCCGTGACTCTGTCTGAGTTTTTGGTTGGAGACAAGAGATCTCATTCCATTACATTACAATGTTATGCCATTGGTTGCGCTAACGACAACGATAAGATAAGTATTCATGGGAAATATTTATTATGCTATACATTCACAAAAAAATTTCTAGACACAACATTTTGTCGGGCCCGCAAAAAAAACTCTGACACGCAAAATAAATCTCTATAACATAACATAATTATTTTTCCTACAATATAATTCTTATAAAACCCTTATTTTGTCCATCCTTTTATGATTGCGTTATGTTATGTTATAGGAAAATTGATTGCGTTATGTTATAGAGATTCATTTTGTGTGCCGGAGTTTTTTTGCTGCGGACCCCACAAAATTTTGTGAGTGTAGGAAAATTTGTGTAGTCATATTAAATGATAGATGATAAATCCATAAAATAAGTACGGTCAATTATTTTATTTTTTAAATTTTAATTAAATATATACTGAATTTTCAGTATCTCTCAACATATATGGACTAATAACGTGGATAGTGTGCACTTCAATGTTTCTTCGCTGTCTTTGCTAACAATATCATCAATGTGGCTCTGATCTTGATAATCTATATACATTTGCTTACCACTTGTGTCGAAGGAATAGCGTAAACTCATAGTCATACATAAGCAAGTGGGTGGGTTCAGTTTTGTCATGACCAAAATCTTATCACTTTTAACTTAAAAGTGATAAATAGTAATAGCATCCCTATACGCATTTTTAAAATAATTTTCTATAAATTTTTTATATACATAATCATTTCTTCAACATCATATGTATATATAAGAAATAAAATTTATAAAACCAATTGATGTTAAATAAAATAAGGTTATTGGTGTAAATAAGCTGGACTTTGGATTAATTTGCAAAAACCTTTTTCTTTGCGTGATATGTGATTCTGTAAATTTAAATTTTTAATTTTGTTTGTGATTTTTCAAAGGTTGTGGTCTGCTTTGTGTCGTTTGGAAAAATTTTTTTGCAAATAAAACCATTAAGTTTTGGAATGATTGCTGGTTGTTCTAGGATATTTCTCTTGTTGAGCTTGCTTCTTCTGTTCCTCTGCATGATCTAAATTTTTGTCGATTAAAAAGTTAAATTTTGATGAAATAAGTTATTTCTTGTATTGAAATCATTAAAGAATGGAGTTTAGGTACAGTACTAAAGAATTGCTTTCGATTCGTGTGATATATAATATGCTTAGTAATCATAATGATTTGGAGCAGTTTGTTTGGCAGGAGTGGTGTTGGTCAAAATTTTGGAAATGGAATGACCCTCACCGTCTTAAGCTTTCTTTCATGAAAGATTGCACATGGTAAATTACCAACTAGAAAGTGAGTTGCCTCTTGACCCCATGGAGACAGCTCATGTCCGGTAAGAACATGCACCGTTACATAAGGAAATTAATTAATTAAATATGAGAATTAGGAAATAATTTTATAATTGACCCTAATAATTATTATGTGACTTTAATAATTATAGTAAGTGAGTAAAAATGCTCAAAGTCGCTTTTCTGACGAGAAGTGCAGATACTGGTTCTGTTACTTGGTATAAATGTGTACCGATGAAGTATTTGGAAAATTATAATAAGTGCAAGAATATTCCTAGAATGATATGTATGACTTGTAAAACAAGTTTCAAGTTAAAATAATGAGAACTGGTGCCAGAACTGATACTGGCTATGGAAAAGCGCGTACCGGAAAGGTGCTGCGAAAAATAAAATAAAAATATGAAAAATATTAGAAAAATAAGTAGGTTTAGAATCCTAAGTTTTGGATTAAAATGCTAAGCGTAGCAATTAGCGCTAATACAGTGCGATTAATACTAAGTGGCCTATAAATACAACTTTTGGACCCAAAACCCTAGGCATTCCTTATTGCTATGTGTAGGTGCACTGTTCCATTACTGGTCTCTCTTCACTTTGTGAGCCAAGTGGCCTTCTCTTCCTTGTTTCTGTAACAAATCACCTTGTGTGAGTAAGGGCTGGCCTTGGTTGTGAGTAGGGAACATTTTTCTGAGTTTAGTTTCAGAATTTGTGAGGCTTGAGGGGCTGTGATTTTGAGTTGTGGGGGCGGAGCTATTGTTCATGTCTTTTATGGTGCCAAGAAGTGATCTTTTGGCATAAAGGGTCAAGCTTGATGATCAAATTCGTATCTTAGTAAAGTGTTGCAACTTTAGCAAGTGTACTAGTCGTACAAGTAATAGAATGATGAGTAAAGATCGTTCCCACGAGGATTTGTGTTCAAGCACCAACTAACCACTTATAACTAAGTTGAATCAAGTAAAAGTTCATTGAAGACATATTTTTTGTCAACATAAATTGAATTGTAATTAACTTAGTAAAATAACTGAAATATGAATTGAAATCTAAAAAAAAAAACAAGTAGTCAGAAAACAATTTCCCTCAACAACAAACTTATATAACAATCGATCATATTATAAGTTATCTCTCATGTGATGTTAATCAACCTTTTTCTTATCATCAAGATGTAATCCCTTACTACCCTGATTGATACATTAATCAGAAACCCCAATCCCTTAGTGATTCCTTTCTTAATCCATACGTTAAACACTAAGGTCTTAAAGATTACATCAGAATCCTAGCATCAATTCCTTGAATACTAGCATACTGATGATGAAATTGTCAGATATAGAAGTAGTTTAAACATTCATGTTCTACACTACTCCTTTAATACAAAGAATTGATATAGACAACTTCATATCATCACATAAAAGATACTCATAATATTAAATCAAACATACATAAATTTATCATTGAGTTCCGTTGAATTCAGACTACAAGGGACTCTACTCGGACATAATTAAAGACATAATAAAAGAAGATGAAAGATCAAACTCATTTTCCATGATGGTTGAGTCTTAAATCTTCAAGCACAATTGTATAAAATGTACTAACTATTACAATAACTAATCCTAAGGAATTTGGAAGTCAGAGAATGTGCTTTAGAACAGAAGAGACTCTCTGAAAATTTGAAGGCCTTTTGCCTTATAAAGTTACAAGTTACAACTAAATAACATTTCTGTTGAACGTTTTAGCGCTCAACTTCAACGTACACCCAACTGCTTTCAACCTTCTTCAACGCTAAAATCTTTGGTTTGGACGTTGTAACATCCCGTTACGTACCGGTATTGTTAACATTGATTATGATATTAAGCGCAGTTACAATCACAGCAATTCATTTATAAAAATGCGAATAAACTTTTTCTGATTATTACGCGAGCATTTAAAATCATAAAAAGCGTAATAGTTAAAAGCTGTGACCATAACTGTAAAATCTTGCGGAATACTTATCTAAACTATTTTTATAACTTACTTTATTTATTATAAGTCACTAAGGGGTCCCCATAAACCCACTTAGCTAATTTCACAATTTTACGTTTTCTATCTATCCGAACAGGGTTCGGTCTCTGAATTTCTGCGGACGCACCGCAAAAATCCAGTCCTTCATATCTTGCTATCTTTTTTTATTACTTAATTAACTTTCTATGAAGCTATCACACGAGTTGTTTCGATCACGTTTGCTCCGGATATCGCCATTTGAAGTCGGACAAGTAAAATTTTCAGCCAACCCCAAAACAACTCTAAACATCACTCACTCCATGAATTACTGAAGAAAATCCACTCAACCAATTTCTCTCAAATTTTTATACAATAAACTAGACACCTCAAAATTCAATTTGATATATCATACACCTAATTTGACCCACAAAAGAAGCAGGAATAAATTTCCCAAAACCGGTCCAGTACAGACCCCAAGTGCAGGGCAAACAGGGCAGCTGTGTTCACAGCCCTCCCAAGGCAAGCGGCCAGCTCAGAAAAATCTCATATTTTACCAGAGTGTAGATGGAACTACAAGCTTCAAAATGGCATATGGTACGTCCCTAACGGACTTTTGTGGAGGGAGATATGTTCTCTCAAAGTTCGCCTAAAAACTGCCAATTTCTAGAAAATTCGTCAGAGTTTCCTTTGTTTTTCCAACATTTCCCAAATTTGTACAAGTGGTCTATGACCTCAAATGGTACCTAATAATCAGTGGGTGGCACACACAAGGACCAGCAATGCCTTGGGGCTCTTACAACCCACAATATACAACAATTTCATATCATATACAGTAGTATACATGCATGATCCATAACTCTATATATATCACATTAAAAGGTGGCTATGTGTCATAACTACAACATCCTACATCAACCTACATAAACATAATACATCACAGTGTACATATAAATACAACAGACTCCCAAAATAAGTAGGCAACATCCATGCTCAGATCTACTCAACCACGGGCCTCTTGCCCCGAGAACGATCGTCATTTGCTGCGATACCTGAAATATGTCCTCATAATGCAGGGTGAGAATGAATCTCAATAAACTTGGGGTTTATGGAGCAGTCTTCACCCAAGAGTCCACTTCCTGCTAGAAAATATCAAGTACCAAGATATAGATAACACCATATAATCCATATTAGAATTTTCGTATCATATATATTTTCTGATAATTCTCATTTATTCTTATAACGTGCTTTCTTATTAATCTTAATTATGTTCATGTCTTATGTATAAATAAGGCTTTCATCTTATATTCGTAATATCATATCATATTCAATAGCATACTCATAATGATCAGAGAACTAAAGTTTCTTCCGCTATACCTTATATACACTGTGATCATATCCATAAATGTTTCCTCTGTTCAGAAAACCATCACTTACACTTCCAAGGCTTTATCTCATTGAATATCATATCATATTAACTTGTCATAACATAAATAATGTCATATGCATGCACTATATGAATGCAACTACGCAAAGTATCAATATTAACAACAATTATATCCATACGGAAACCATAATCACCACTGATCATGGCGGAACAACTAAAGACAGAGAAGACTCCTAAACCGAAAGCTTACCTGTCACCTTTCTCCTGCTGCTAACTTGTTATTTAATATGCCGTACACTTGGTTGTCTCCAAATTGTTCGTCCACATACTTCGTTTGATTACACTCTGTTATCGTATATATAAAAGTACCATTAAGTTCTAATGTAACATACATTACTTGAAATCCAAATAATTATATTTCATATGTTAATTTCATAACCAACTTGACAATTTTATTTCCATTGACAGCTCATGCCATACCACAAATGTACCACTTAATCTATACTTCACAAATTAAGTCCTCAACTAGTTAATTAACTTACCCTTTTATAGTGGAATTTCATACCCTTTAACATAGCTTCACATATCATAACCCACTTGAATCATACTTGATTATTCTAGGCAAATGCTATTAAACATTCACTTTAATTGAAACCACATAATCTATGCCCATTATTTCTTTATGGTCGAAGCCTATATATAAACATAATACACAATTCTTTTGCTGTCATGTTTAACCAATTAGCTTAATTCACATGCAACTATTCCTGACATAGAATTTCTATTAACTCGAACTTATCAACACCACATATTTTAAACCTCACATGATCCTAAAACATCTTTCAATGGTCATGTATATATTTGTTCTCCAATTTTCATTAAATTTTGTATTAATCTTTATCAATTTAATGATGTAGGCCCGAAAACTATATATATATATAGGTTCTATGAATTTAACACTTTCCAATGTTTCTTAATTGATTCCTCTTCTTTTCTTTTCTTTTTATATATATATAATCTAACAATTTAAATCTTAAAACAATTCCCTAAAACAATATTTAACTACTTCAATTGACTACAAGGCCAAGACTTATTTAAAATAGGAAACATGCATTTCTTACAAGTTCTTATCATAAAGCTTTTATATAATTGTTTCCAATACTTACTTGGCTTGTTAAAATATCTTTGTAACCTTACTAAACCACTTCCATGTACCTCACGGATCATAGGGCTGAATTGCCTTTACTTAATTCATCATCTCTTCATAACTTGATAACATTTCCAAACACTTATTTCATCATAAAACAATATCAACTTCATGTTTTTCACTTAGACATAAATTCAACACATGTTGTGCATCTTTTACACATATAGGTCGAACTACACAGGGCTCCAAAGCTCTTTCAATTTTATTTTTTTTTTGATTTTAACATCACATATAGTAGTATTTCACTATTTCTTAACCATAATTCTTCCTAAGTCCATAATCATTACATAATTAAAATTCATTGACTCACTTAGGAATTATGTCAAACACTTAGAGTGCACTTAAAATACATATGGGTTGTCCCTTGTTGGTTCCTCAAACTACCCCAAGTGCAGATTTTCCAATCAATTAACTAGAAGAATTTATTTTCCAACGACAATAATTCATGAACAACATAAATCCCAACATATACATCATTTAACCTACATAAAAATCATAAGACTCATACATGAACTGATTTCTGCTTATGTGCAGCCCCAAAAAAAAGATTACATACCTTAAAACACCTTCCAAGGAGCTAGAGTCATAGTCCAACCATTAGATAACACAAACAGTCCTTGTACTCTCTTTTTAACAACATTAGGTCGCAGCAATGGGGAAGGGTTTTCTCACAAACTAAGGCTTCTTTCAAGGAACTTCCACTTGGAATTTACTCTCAAGACATAACTCTACATCTTTCATGGAGATCATTTGTCCTCATTCTAAGTATTTCAAGTGACTAAAACTTGCCGTTTCTTCTCCTAATATTTCGCTGCACATAGAGAGGAAAGAACAAAATGAGCGTGGGAAGCTAAACTCCAAGGCTGTGAACTTGCTAATAGATGGGTTATAAGAAGGCTTATTTTATTTCAATCACTTATGATGTGTCAACCCTCAATAATGGGCAACGCATGACTATGGCAAGTGAGGGGCCAAATTGTCAATTAATTTGGATACTGTACGTGATTCAAATCTTCAACTTTGATCTTTCACCACTTAAATGGGTACCTATTAGTCTCACCAAAAAAAAAATAAACTACACGAGCCATTCTAATTTTATAGCACAATGGGCTTCACCAAAAATTCATGTGAACATCAAAGATTTAATAACCAATCCACTAAGTTTAAGGTTATCTCATAACTTGTTAATTCACACAAGTAATTTGACCTATTTAAAATTCCCTATTAGTTGATGTTAAATCAATTCCAACTTAATTAAATAAATCTCTCTACACATTATTGGATCAAATTAAATTCACATTTATCCCACTAAATTTACTAGATAAATTAATTAAATCATCTCATTCAAGTTTCGACTTAATTTTGCTAAACTATAAAATATCCTTTAATTCCCACTATATATATATATATTTTCATATTCTAATTCATATTTCATAATTATATCTAGGTCATATTAGACTTGTCTAACATAAACTGTATATTCCCATTAATTATCATGTCACCCCCATTATTTTAATCTAATAATTTATCTCACATAATTTCCTTGCATACACGTTTAATCTAATTAAACACCTAATTAATCTCTTTTCTCGTAATTTACTAATGAGGGTTGTTATAGACGTTTTAGCGTTGAAGACCAGAATCTTTTTGTACAGAATAGCACTAAAACGTTTACATTGGACGTTTTAGGCTGAACACAAGCAACTTTTGGCTTCTTTCTGCAGCAGGGCGCTAAAACGCTTGCACTGAACGTTTTAGTGTTGAAGACCAGCAACTTTTGGCTTTGACGTGCAGCAGCACACTAAAACGTTCTCTTTGGGCGTTTTAGCGCTCAAGACTTGTAATTCTTCCATTCTTCAGAATCTTCTTCCTTTTCTCTTTTGCCTCTTGAACTTGTTTTCCCTACAAGAACAATGTAAATTTTCAACAAAGCTACCAGAACTTGTATTTTTTGGACTTTCTGGGATATTAACCTTTTTTCCATCATTTAATCACACCAATTGATACTAATTCATGCTGAAAAACCTGATGAACTAAGGGTTTATCATAATTCCCAGATTAGAATATTGTTGTCCTTAGCAATAACTTTAAAAACAGAGAAGGAATTTGAGATTATGTACAGATGAAACTCATGAGGATGGACTTCATTTAACGAAAGATCACATTTCATGATACAAACTTATAATCATGCAATCTCTTATTTCCTATGACTTGCTCAACATCATATGTGATTTTTCAAAAGATCAGTAAAGATGATATACAGAGACTTCCAACAACAACACCCCCTCACTAGGAACTTCTCAAAAGTAGTGAGAATTTAACTCTCTAACACTCTAGTGTTTCAAGGGTGTACTTATCACTTAATCTTCACTGAACTCAAACTACCGTAGTCTTGCCCATCTTCTCATTTTCCACAGTAACAATGATCCATACAGTAGATCAAAAAGGTCTTTGTGTAATTGGCAATGAGGCTTGGTATGTGGCTTGACTAGAGGGAAAGATTTATGTTAAAGGAGGAGTTGAGATTAAATTAATCAGATTCAGATAAGAGGGTCATCACAGTATTTCTCACATTATTCCTAATTCTCCAAACTTTCTTCCTTTTCATTACTTGTGCTTTTCTTTGAACCTTTATTCCTCCTTTTCTTCCAAACACTTTGTGTTTTTAAATCCCTTTTTTTTTCTTTTTTTCTTCCTTCTTCTTCTCCATATTTCCAACACTTTGTGTTATCCATACATTGCTAGAACACTTTTCTACCAACAGGACTTTCATCCATTATCCCTTTTCTGAAACCTTTAATATGTAGGATTGGAATAAATGCAGGTTCTTGGTTTTGTCAAACAATCAAGCTTAAGCTCAAAGGTTCATGCAATGGAGACATTAAGGGTTGGCCATTTAGACTTTCTGGTTCAAGAAGAAAATATTACAAAAATTACAGAAGAAAAAAAATGCAGAAAATTTTGAGAAAAATTAATATTACAAGAGAGAAACAAAAACAACTTCTATTTTTTTTTCGAACCCAAGATTTCCAAGAAAAGTCATATCTTATATGTGACAGCAAAAATAAATTTTAAATTTAAAAAAAAATAAAATAAAACCCATTAAATTTTTATTTTTTTTTTGGTGAAAAAACCCATTAAATTTAACTTCAAATGAATAATAACAACCTCACTAACATTTTTTTTTGTAGACACTCACTAACACTACTTTAAGTTTACACAGAAACAACTTTGAAATAAAACTCAACTTAAATTTCATTTAACCCAAATTGAAAAAATTAACTTTAAGCCCAATGAAGGAAATTGTGAAAGTAAACTGGCCTTTGAAGGCCGATGCATGTAAGGTGTAAAACAAAAATTTTACTGCGGAACATACATGCACACATAGGTTCATGTTTTAAGACAGCATGATGTTACCTTGTTTTTGGCCTGATCAGTCAGGGAGATCAGATGTCAGGGTTGAAGGGTTCAAACCCTCTAATGGTGATCCACACCACCGTTCGTCAATGATGCAAGAACCCTTTCTTGAAAGCCACCAGATGAACACCACAGTGAGGCTTGCTATGCGCACAAGTGGTGAAGGTGGAGGCTAGGTATTCTGTTTGGAAAGGTGTAGTGAACTACCCTACAGAATGGTGCATAGATGGAGGAGAGTTGGCTAGGTTTTCTTAAAAACCCTAAGGTGTGGAACAAGTGTTATTATGCGCACACTTGGAGAGGAGGAGGGATTTAAATCATTCAAAATGAAACAAAATTTCAAACCATTTTGAAATTTGCGCATGGATTTGGGAGGATAAGATGGAGATGTTGCAAAACCAATTTTGCCAACAACCTCCAATCTTATACACATGAAATTAAGTTCAAAATAATTTAAACTTAAATTCATAAACTATCATATAGTATATACTTTTCATGCGCATAATTCAGCCCTAGAAGGGGTCCAAATATATTGAGTAGTTGCATTCAAAATTTGAATCAACTCACCCACTGATTCCCTCAACCACCAAATCTGAATGGAGCTTTGTTTTAAGTGATAAGATGTCATCCTTATCACTTAAACTTGTGCACCAAACAGCCAAGGAAGTGCTCCAAAGATGCTTCTTGATCCAAGGAATATGCTCCAATAAGATCTTGTCTTATCCTTTTGTTATGAAACAACTTTTCAAAACCAATTCAAATTCGAATTCAAACACTTGAATTCAAACGTTTAAACATTCAAATTCAAAATTCAAAATTTCAAATTCAAAATTCGAATTTCAAAATTCAAATCCAAATTCAAATTTCAAATTTCAAATTTCAAATTTCGAAATTCAAATTCTAAATTCAAATTTCAAATTTCAAATTCAAAATTCGAAATTCAAATATTTGATTATTAATTTAACTAATTAAATTAATTAGTAATGGCTTGGACTATCCAAGCCCATTACTAAACTCCATGCACCACCCACCCAACAAGCCCACAACCCAATTAATGACAACACAGAGCACTAGCAATGCTTTGTTGCCCCAGAACTAGTCAGATTAATGACTTGATCATCCTATTGCACATATTTGGTTACCGTATGTATTTCCCTTCGTCTCGGTTATCTTCCCATTAACCTAGGGTAAGGAAATGTATCAACCCCTGCGGTTTAGGGTAAGCTTTATTCGAAATAGGGAATCTTCAATTTACTGACTCTAAAAGCATATCATCTCATGATCTCTTTTACTATGTATAGATTCCCGAGTCCCTGTAAATGTCATCCTGATTTCTCCGGTTTACAGATAACCTAATCTCTCACAGAGATTTGACGAATTCCTTCAGCTTATCACCCTAGCCCTGTGCCCTTTAAGGACACGCCCAACAGTATACCTATGAGTCTCCATGTTTCAGGCAGACGAGGCATACAATCAAAACATGCCTTCAAGAACATAGTCTAGGTAATAACTTCTGGTCTAAGGAAAGACATACCCAAATATAAAGAGATAACTCTAATGACACTATCTGTGAGATTTCCTCATAGAGTCTCTTTTTGGGTCTGTTCAGTGCGAGCTATACTCTTATAGGTCCACCCACGACTTTAGCTAAGATATCTCCGTATCTGCAGCTCATGAGGTCTTTACCTTGTATATATACAAGTAGATAAGTCGTACTAGTCTTTACTCGAGATCACTGATCCCCAAACTCAGTGTCTCTAGACTAGGAACATATAATTAGGAATAGACATGCAATATCCTTGAATCCTCATGATCGTGATCTCATCACAGATACTCAAGAGATACCTGTTCTATTCCAAGGGGTTTATCCAGTTCGTTCATATAATATTAACAGTAATATCGAGACACAATATGAAACTGAATAAATAGTGCTTTCATTTATTTGCGACAAACAAAGTTCTACATCTAGTGTCCTTTATTTAATCAAAAGATTGTCTCTAGGACACCCGTATGCTAACAAGCTCCCACTTGGCCTAAAGCCAATCAGACCTAAGTCGTATGCCCAAAGCCTCATAATGACTATCATGTTTTCTCTGAGAAACAGCCTTTGTCAGAGAATCGGCCAGGTTATCATCTGTGGGAACATAATCCATTTTTACATCATTCCTATCAATGATTTCTCTAATCAAATGATATCTGCGGAGCACTTGTTTAGATCTTTGATGAGACCTAGGTTCCTTTGACTGCGCAATGGCTCCTGTGTTGTCGCAAAGCAACTGTATGAGCTCATCCACGCTTGGAACCACCCTTAGTTCATTTATGAACTTCTTGATCCACACTGCCTCCTTAGCTGCTTCTGAAGCAGCTATGTATTCAGCCTCTGTCGTTGAATCTGCTGTTGTCTCCTGCTTGGAACTTTTCCAAGACACTGCCCCACCATTTAAGGTGAATATGAATCCTGACTGTGACTTGCAGTCATCTTTGTCACTCTGAAAGCTGGCATCAGTGAACCCTTTCATTGTTAACTCATTAACCCCACCATAGACCAGAAACGCATCCTTAGTTCTTCTTAAGTATTAAAGGATGGTTTTGACTGCCGTCCAGTGACCCTCTCCAGGGTCTGAATGGTATCTGCTCGTAATGCTTAAAGCATATGAGACATCTGGTCTCGTACATATCATGGCATACATGATGGATCCAATAGCCGAAGCGTATGGGATTCCACTCATGCGATCCTTCTCAGGCTGTGACTTAGGACACATAGCCCTTGATAGGTGTACCCCATGACTGACAGGAAGAAAACCCCTTTTCGACCCTTCCATGCTAAACCTCTTTAGCATCTTGTCAACGTACGTGGATTGAGATAAACCCAGCAGCCTCTTGGATCTATCTCTATAGATCTTTATACCAAGTATAAAGGCTGCCTCTCCCAAATCCTTCATGGTAAAGTTTTCTGAAAGCCACTCTTTCGTTATTTTTAATGTGGGGATGTCATTTCCTATTAGCAATATGTCATCTACATAAAGCACTAGGAAGACGACATTACTCCCACTAACCTTTCTGTAAACACAAGGTTCATCCTCGTTCTTGATAAAACCATTACTCTTAACGACTTCATCAAAACGTATATTCCAACTCCTTGATGCTTGCTTTAGCCCATATATTGACCTTTGTCGTTTGCATACCATATGCTCCTGATCTTTGTTTTCAAAGCCTTCAGGTTGTGTCATGTACACTTCCTCCTTCAAGAACCCATTCAAGAAGGCGGTCTTGACATCCATTTGCCAAATTTCATAGTCGTGGTATGCTGCTATTGCAAGCATGATCCTAATAGATTTGATCATGGCAACTGGTGAGAAAGTTTCATCATAGTCAACTCCTTGTCTTTGACGATACCCTTTCGCCACCAACCTAGCTTTGTAGGTCTGAAGGTTGCCATCTGCATCAGTCTTTCTTTTAAAGACCCATTTATTACCGATAGGAACTATTCCTTGTGGTTTAGGAACCAAGGTCCATACCTTGTTCTGATACATCGAATCCATTTCAGATTCCATGGCTTCAAGCCATCTTGAGGAGTCAACATCTTTGACCGCCTCTTCGTAGTTACTTGGTTCATCATCCTCAACAGTTTGCTGATTCTCAATCACAAACCCGTACCTCTCAGGTGGATGGATGACCCTCGTAGATCTACGGAGTTGTGTGTTTACTTCTCCATTGGAGAACGTCGCCTGCGGAGCAGACTCGGGTTCCTCAATCTGTTCTTGTGGATCTTGCACTTCTTCAATATCAATCTTACTCCCACTGCCTCCTTGAGAGATCAAATCCTTCTCAAGGAACTCAGCATTCTTTGACACAAACACTTTGTGTTCTTCCATGGAGTAGAAGTAGTATCCCTTAGTACCTTTAGGATACCCCACAAATAGACATTTAGTACTCTTAGCACTAAGCTTGTCTGATGTCAACGCTTTGACATAGGCTGGCGATCCCCATACCATGAGGTAACTCAGGTTGGGTCTCTTACCACTCCATATCTCATATGGTGTGGTCTGAACAGATTTAGATGGTACCCTATTTAGAAGGTATGCCGTTGTGTCTAAGGCATATCCCCAAAACGATTTTGGAAGTTGAGTCTCACTCATCATAGACCTAACCATGTCTAACAAGGTCCTGTTTCTCCTTTCGGAGACACCGTTTTGGTGTGGTGTGTAAGGAGCGGTAAATTGTGAGAGAATTCCATTTTCTCTCAGATAACCCTGAAACTCGTGGCTCAAATATTCACCACCACGATCTGATCGTAATATCTTAATCATCTTGCCACGTTGTTTCTCCACTTCATTCCTAAACTCTTTGAACTTTTCAAACGCTTCAGATTTATATCTCATTAGGTATATATACCCAAATCTTGATTTGTCATCTGTAAAGGTAATGAAATAAGAATATCCACCTCTAGCCTCAATAGACATTGGGCCACATACATCAGTATGAATGAGTTCTAATAACTCACTAGCCCTATGACTCTCAAGCCCTTTTGGCTTTTGTTGAATCATTTTCCCAGCTAGACAAGATTCACACTGTCCATAGGATTCCAAATCCATGGAGTCCAGGTATCCATCTCTATGCATCCTAGACAATCTTGTCTCATTTATGTGCCCTAGTCTACAGTGCCAAAGATAAGATTGATTATCCGTCCTAGGTCGTTTCACATCTATATTGAGCACTTCATTTCTCATTTCCAACACATACAATCTATTTATTAAAGAAGCAGTACCGTAAACCATATCATTCAAAATGATAGAAAAAGTACCATCCCTAATACTGAAAGTATATCCATCTTGTTCTAAACAAGAAATTGAAATAATGTTTCTAGAAATTTGCGGAACATAAAGACAATTATTCAAATGCAATAAAAGGCCCGTAGGCAAAATAAGGTCAGCATCTCCAACTGAATGAGCAGCAACCCTTGCTCCATTACCAACGCGGAGATCCACCTCGTTTCTATCCAATATCCTTGGGCTCCTAAGTACCTGCAACATATTGCAGATATGAGAACCACATCCGGTATCCAATACCCATGAGGATGGATTAGCATAAGAATAATTTATCTCAATCATGAAAATACCTGAGGCAGAAGCATCACCATGCTTCTTGTCCTTCACATTGTTCAGGTAGTCTGGACAATTCCTCTTCTAGTGGCCTTTCTTGCCACAATGGAAGCACTCAGCATCACCCTTGTACTTAGGTGCCTTCTTACCCTTCTTCTTGCCCTTCTTCTTCTTGGCTTTTCCTTTGGGCTTTAGGGGGTCACCTTTTGCAGGCTCCTTACCCTTTCCCTTGGTCTTGCTAGGCCCACCAATCAAAAGAGCCTGTGTCTTATCCTTCTTGATAGACACTTCAGCTGTTGTTAACATGCTTAACAACTCAGGCAAGCTCACTTGCATCCCATGCATATTGTAATTCATGATGAATTGACTAAGGAAGGTGGAAGTGAGGTGAGGACTAAGTCATTACTTAGCTCGGCATCCATGATGAAGCCTAGGTTTCCTAGCTTCTCAATCAGCCCGATCATCTTGAGAACATGGCTGCCAACAGACATGCTCTCAGTCATCCTACAAGAGAACAGTTCTCTTGAGGCCTCATACCTCTCATGTCTGCCTTTAACATCATATAACTCCTTGAGATGTACGATAATAGAGGGAGCAACCATATGCTCATGCTGCTTTTGCAGTTCAGGCGACATGGATGCCAACATGATGCACACTGCCATCACATTGTCATCACATGGAGCACCACTATGTAGAAGAGTTTTGAGTAGCATTGGTGGTGGGAGGTAATCATATGCTTAATTATTTATTCCTTTTTAAGAGTTTCTTTTATCTTGGGGTTAATTAGGTCCCATCAAACGCATATTGTAAGTTATCATGCTAGTCGTTACCTATGTCAAATATCTATCGGTATACACTAGTCGCTATTGGACAAACATAATAACCATACAAAACGCGGTTTGCCCAATTCATGCATACTAGACGTTCTAATCATACATGCATATAAACAGTTTATATTGAGACAGCCATGGTGCTCGCGCTTTTTGTCCCTTTTGCTTCTTTAAACAACGGCCGCTTGTCGTCTATACGCCACTAGCCTATTTCTCTAATTACAAATAATTAAAGAAACTCCATAACATTTTGGAGGAACAAAATTACAAAATTTAAATTACAAATACACTTGTAAATTAAAAGGCGCGATTACACATTAATTTAAAATTCAAAATTCAAATCCGGGCACCATGACCATCCCCTTCCTGTTTGTACCTGAAAAGTTCAAAACTTGCAAACACAAACATTATATTATCACATAATATTTTCACATGTATTTTGACATTTAACATTAAAACATCAAAATAACATCAAGATTCATAATCTTAAATTTCTCATTGGCCGAATTTAAAAAACAATTTTAATTCAAATTTTGTTAATTCTTTCTCAAAGAAAACAAAATTAAACCATGCATGTAGCCATAAACCCCTTCATGGCCGAATCATATAGGTGACTATATGATAAATTTTGTCACAAAATTTCATGCATATAAACATGACACAATTCATGGAGAAAAATAAGAAATCATTCAAGGTACTCTTAGTACCCTCCATGGCCGAATCTACCCTTTCAAAAAGGGTGTTCCTTTTAAAACTTTCATAAAGAAAAAGAAACTAAACCATGATGCATAATGTTTTATGAACACAGAATCAAATTTACATGTTCATAAAAACAAAAACTTTAACACTTTAAAGGATTTGTGATTCAAAATCCATATGCAGAATTTAAACTTTAACCCTTTAAAGATTTTTGACCGTGAAAAACTCCTTTCACAAACAAGGTACCATCACCCGTCGATGGTAAAGCAACCGGGCTCTGATACCACTTGAAAGTAAACTGGCCTTTGAAGGCCGATGCATGTAAGGTGTAAAACAAAAATTTTACTACGGAACATACATGCACACATAGGTTCATGCTTTAAGACAGCATGATGTTACCTTGTTTTTGGCCTGATCAGTCAGGGAGATCAGATGTCAGGCTTGAAGGGTTCAAACCCTCTAATGGTGATCCACACCACCGTTCGTCAATGATGCAAGAACCCTTTCTTGAAAGCCACCAGATGAACACCACAGTGAGGCTTGCTATGCGCACAAGTGGTGAAGGTGGAGGCTAGGTATTCTATTTGGAAAGGTGTAGTGAACTACCCTACAGAATGGTGCATAGATGGAGGAGAGTTGGCTAGGTTTTCTCAAAACCCTAAGGTGTGGAACAAGTGTTATTATGCGCACACTTGGAGAGGAGAAGGGATTTAAATCATTCAAAATGAAAACAAAATTGCAAACCATTTTGAAATTTGCGCATGGATTTGGGAGGATAAGATGGAGCTGTTGCAAAACCAATTTTGCCAACAACCTCCAATCTTATCCACATGAAATTAAGTTCAAAATAATTTAAACTTAAATTCATAAACTATCATATAGTATATACTTTTCATGCGCATAAATCAGCCCTAGAAGGGGTCCAAATATATTGAGTAGTTGCATTCAAAATTTGAATCAACTCACCCACTGATTCCCTCAACCACCAAATCTGAATGGAGCTTTGTTTTAAGTGATAAGATGTCATCCTTATCACTTAAACTTGCGCACCAAACAGCCAAGGAAGTGCTCCAAAGATGCTTCTTGATCCAAGGAATATGCTCCAATAAGATCCTGTCTTATCCTTTTGTTATGAAACAACTTTTCAAAACCAATTCAAATTCGAATTCAAACACTTGAATTCAAACGTTCAAACATTCAAAATTCAAAATTCAAAATTTCAAATTCAAAATTCGAATTTCAAAATTCAGATCCAAATTCAAATTTCAAATTTCAAATTTCAAATTTCAAATTTCAAATTTCAAATTTCGAATTTCGAATTTCAAATTTTGAAATTCAAATTCCAAAATTCAAATTTCAAATTCAAAATTCGAAATTCAAATATTTGATTATTAATTTAACTAATTAAATTAATTAGTAATGGCTTGGACTATCCAAGCCCATTACTAAACTCCATGCACCACCCACCCATTTAGGTGGGCTTCCAAACAGCTTCTTGGGCTAACAACCATTATTAGGCCCAATACCTTTAAAGCTAGTCCATCATGACTACAAGGTGTTAGTGTGTGACCTATTAGGTTCAACTTAGCTTCTGACATAACTGGGCTTGGGCCCAACAAGCCCAAAACCCAATTAATGACAACACAGAGCACTAGCAATGCTTTTTTGCCCCAGAACTAGTCAGATTAATGACTTGATCATCCTATTGCACATATTTGGTTACCGTATGTATTTCCCTTCGTCTCGGTTATCTTTCCATTAACCTAGGGTAAGGAAATGTATCAACCCATGCGGTTTAGGGTAAGCTTTATTCGAAATAGGGAATCTTCAATTTACTAACTCTAAAGGCAGATCATCTCAGGATCTCTTTTACTATGCATAGATTCCCGAGTCCCTGTAAATGTCATCCCGATTTCTCCGGTTTACAGATAACCTAATCTCTCACAGAGATTTGACGAATTCCTTCAGCTTATTACCCTAGCCCTGTGCCTTTTAAGGACACGCCCAACAGTATACCTATGAGTCTCCATGTTTCAGGCAGACGAGGCATACAATCAAAACATGTCTTCAAGAACACAGTCTAGGTAATAACTTCTGGTCTAAGGAAAGACATACCCAAACATAAAGAGATAACTCTAATGACACTATCTGTGAGATTTCCTCATAGAGTCTCTTTTTGGGTCTGTTCAGTGCGAGCTATACTCTTATAGGTCCACCCACGACTTTAGCTAAGATATCTCCATATCTGCAGTCTTTACCTTGTATATATACATGAGGTCTTTACCTTGTATAATTTAATCAAAAGAAAGATTAACAAACGTATATAAGAAAAAAGATTACTATACATCTTCAATTTATTTATGATCAAAGTTTCTTTTCTTTTTAAGAGAAGGAGAGAGTTGTGGAGCGGATGGTTTTTCTTTTTAAAAAAAAAAATTATTGTTACGTGGGGGATTTTGGTATGGTTTGATACTTATATGACGAAAAGATTTGGCCATGGTTATTGCGACCACTTATGTAGTTGTCACGGCCGTAAATAGGTTAGACCGGCCTACAGGCGCTTATGGCCTAGCCTATATTAGGTCAGGTTTGACTTATTATAAATAATAAAATAGAATAGACATAGGCTTTTAAAAGTACCTAATACCTACTTAGAAAATAGGCCATAGACTTTTTTATACATGTCTGGCCTATAAGTCTACACGCCGGCCTATATCATATTATTTAATTAAAATATTATAAAAAATATTATTATTTTAATAATTTTGAATAATAAACTAATATTATTTTAGTTATTCTTTTAATTGTTAAATTTTTATTTTTTTTGGTGAAAAATTGTTAAATATTTAATAGGCTTATACAGGCTAACAGGCCTAGGTTAAGACTTTTATTTTAAATATATTTGGGGCCTACACAGGCTAATAGGTCACGCCATATACAATATTTTTTACATAAACTTAACATATTTAAGCCAAAACCTATCCCAACCCATTTACGTCCCTAGTTTTCCTATATATTGAATTGTTCTCTACCAGGGTAGCTGGAATATCAGTATATAAACTCAACTTTGAAATAAATCCTCTTCTTGACTATATGCATTTGTTCTTGTTTTCTTTGAATCCATCAAAGATGATGATGAATGTGAAGAAGCGTCAAGCTCAAGAACCACCTGTTTCATTGGAATTTTTAGAGAAGAAGCGTCGTGTTGGAGAAGAGTTTGAGAGCTTGAAGATGGTTGCGAGAGGTTATTACTTTCCAAAGATAAATTTCATGAAGCCATTGGGAGAAGATGCCAACTTCATATGTAAGGAAAAGAAAAACATGGGGGTTGCTGATGGTGTTGATGGATGGGCTAGGAAAGGCATCGACGCTGGTGATTATGCCCGTGAGCTCATGAAGAATGTTACCGTTGTAGTCAAAGAAGAAGCAAAAGACTCTGTTGACCCAAAGAGAGTCTTAAATCATGCTTTCATGAATACAAATGCTAAAGGGTCATCCACTGCATCCATTGTTAGTCTTAAGAAAAATGTCTTGCATGGTGTCAATGTTGGTGACAGTGGCTTGATGCTGTTCAGAAACAATATAATGTTGTATCAGTCCCCCATTCAGAACCGCAAATTCAACACTGTTTCAATTGGGGAATGCTGTGACGAGTGATCGTCCAGACTCTGCTGTGGAGTATAAGGTTCTTGTTGAGCCAGGGGATGTTATAGTTTTAGGAACTGGTGGTGTTTTTGAAAATCTGTATCCCTTTGAGATTGAAGTGATTCTCAAAGATATGACTGAAGAAGGCAGATTAATGGATGTACAAGAATGTGCTAAGGTAATTGCATCGATGGCTTGGCACCTTTCCATGAGCAAACTTGGAGGCCCTTTTGAAGATGCTTGTAAGAAAGTAGGAGTTAACCATAAAGGTGGAAAGATGGATGATATTACAGTTCTAGTTGCTCATATAATTGTATGAAAGTTGTTTACTTTTGTAAACTCTGGTTATCCATGTTATTGAATGAATTGGGTATTCGTAATTATCATTCTATTAATTAGTTGCTTTTTATGTTTATGTGGTTTTAGATTATGCAAATTTACCTTATTATTTTGGTTGATGTTTAAAATCTGTTAATGTTCATGAAGAGGGAGATAGACATAACATTTGCATATAATAAGGTGACGTGAAAATTTTAAATGAGAGAATTCATTTCCTCATGAATGTGGAAACAATTGCATAAGACAATGAAATTCAAGTTGGTGCTAATTTTGAGTTTTACCCTTTTTTTCATACCTTGCCAAATGATTAAATCGAATATCGGATGCTATTTCATCAACGTAGTTAAGAAATCAGCCTCCGTTGGCAGCTTTGGTAACCAGCATTGTTCTTGGTTGTTTATTTATCTTTATCAGTTAAAAAAATTGAAGCTACAATTGTTAATGACTAGTATTCTTTTAGCTAAATCGATCTGATTAAAGGGGTAGTACTTACCTAAATTTTTTCAGTTCAGTCAATTTGCAATCAAAGTTCGTGCTATTTTGGTTTATAATTTTAGTGGCAGTCAAACTTGTTATGTGACTCCAAAAAATTTGAGCAGAAAGACTGATGTTTTTTGCTTTGGGATTTTGTTGTTGGAGATTATAAGTGGAAGGAAGGCAATTGATATAATATATTCACCACCATCTATTGTGGATTGGGCTATTCCTCTTATAAAGAAAGGGAATTTGCTGGCTGTTTATGATCCTAGAATAGCACTCCTAAGGATCCGATTGTGAGGAAGCAGTTTGCATTGATTGCAGCAAAATGTGTGAGGTCTTGCAGGGAAAAGAGGCCTTCCATGAATGATATTGTTAATTGGCTTTGTGGGTTGTGTAAATTGGTGCCTCTTCATTCATGGAATGGTTTTAATAATCCTTGCATGATGGTTGAGATTGTGGGACGCCCAGTTGAAGCAAGAAATGGCCAATTCAGTTCAAGATTGGAAGGTATGGAAGATGCTTTGGATGTTGGAAATAATCTCATTCCAACATTGGATGCCCTTCAAGTCTGCCATTTATTGTTAGTTTTAATAAAACCTGTATGCCAGATATCTCATTGCCCTTCAAGTCTGCAATGAGATATTCACACTTTCCTTGCTTGCAAATTATGTAGATTTATTGTTAGTTCATTGTTTGTGGATTTCAAAAATGACCTCTTCATTTAGTTGGTATTTGGATTGAAGGGCACATGACTGATGTCCCCTTAAAGCTGTTCAAAAAACTTTGCCAAAGGTTTTGTTTCCCTTTTTGTTCCCCTAAAAAACAAATGCAAAAGCCAATGTATGATTCAGGTACACATTCTGCTGTAATACATGCATGAAGCTGTTGCAGAAAAAATTGTAAAAAAATCTACCATTGCTTGCTAGTTGAATTACCTATTTGTATGTAGCTCAAATAAAATTTCAATACAAACATAGTTGTGGACTGTGGTTTTATTTGTTTGTGTTTGCTTTAATTCTGACCATTGTGCAAGTTCAATTCTTGTTTTGCATCCAATCTTAAGCTGCATATTTGTTCATCTTGAAGCTGAAGATGTTTGGACAAAAAGGGTGATCATTTAGATGCCCACAAGAATGCCAAGTATATTGATATTCTTTGATGATGTATGGCAAGTAGATTTCTCAGACCAAATTGAATTTGTCGTGCCTAATAGCAACAAAGGTAGTAGGATCCTAATCACTACTAGAATTATGCATGTTGCTGAGTTTTTCAAGAAATCATTCCTTGTTCATGTTCACAACAGTTGATTATCAAGATACAAGAGGAATTGATAGTAATCCTTGTTGTGTTAAACTACACAACACTGGTTCTATTATATAGCAAGCCAATTGAAGAATACAAAAAGACACACACAACGTGGGACTTCTACACTATTCTAACACTAACACTCTTAACACTCCCCCTCAAGCTGTAGCATATAGATCATATGCTACAAGCTTGATACATAAATAATACTCCCATTAGGAACCAAAAATAACAATGTGCTAAAAATGGCGTCGGAATGAACATCAACATGGAAGATGCCAAAATGATCATTGGCAAAGACAACTGTGTTGGAATGACCATCAGCAACATGGACGACGGTATGGAAGATGCCGGAATTATCATCGGCAAAGACAACAGTGCTGGAATGACCATCAGCAACATGGACGGTGCTCCCCCTCAAGAGGAACTTCGGTGCCAGAATTATCATCGGCAAAGACAACTGTGTTGGAATCATCATTAGCAACATGGACGGTGCTCCCCCTCAAGAGGAACTTCGGTGCCGGAATTATCTTCGGCAAAGACAACATCAGCAACTTGGACAGTGCTCCCAAAAACAACTGTACTGGAATTATCATCAGCAACATGGATGGTGCTCCCCCTCAAGAGGAACTTCGGTGCCAGAATTAACGTTGGCGGAGACAACATCAGCAACTTGGACAGTACTCCCCCTCAAGAGGAACTTCTAAACACTCCTCCTCAGGATGGATGATGAATATTATAAATGCTCCATCTTGGGAAGAAAGAAGATTAAAAAACAAAGCTTTGCGGAATCGAAAAAGTCGACAGAGACAATGGTGGATCGCCGGGAAAGTTGCCGGAAATTCATCGGAAAAGTCGCCGAAAAATCGTCGGAGACGGCGGTCAATTGTGGTCGGTCAATGGTGGTCAACCCAACAGCTTCCTAAGGATCATTCTTTTCTGATGTGACAGATCAGTCTAAGCTGCAGTCACAGAGCATACTAAGAAAAACCCAAAAAAGAAATAGCAACGGGAGTCCCTCAAGGAGGGTGATATCTCTCTATAACCATATTGAGATTATGGAAAAGAGAACTAAGTTAAGCGGATTAAGATTCCTCTTGTTAGGCTCTGATACCAAGTTGATTATAAAGATACAAGAGGAATTGATAGTAATCCTTGTTGTATTAAACTACACAACATTGATTCTATTATATAGCAAGCCAATTGAAGAATACAAAGAGACACACACAATGTGGGACTTCTACACTATTCTAACACAAACACTCTTAACAATAACTTTCAACTTTTACCTCCAAACAAAGCATGGGAACTCTATTGCAAGAAGGCATTTAGATTTGAGCTTGATGGGCATTGTCCAGAAGAGCTTGAGACTATGTCAAATGAAATTGTTCAAAGATGCAAGCAAGGGGTTACCTCTGCCAATTGCTGCCATTGGTGGTCTATTTTCAACAAAATCTAAAACCATCTTTGAATGGTAGAAAGTGAGTCAAAATATGAGCTTAAAGTTGGAGCGTAATGCCTAATTTACAAATCTAACAAAGATTTTATCTCTTAGTTATGATGACTTGCCTTACTATTTGAAACCATGCACTTTGTACTTTGGTATATATCCAGAGGACTATTCCATTTTAGTCGTAAGAGTTTAACTCGACAATGGAGAAACCTTCAATTTTACTGGTTCTCTTGTTCAAATTGTATTTGATTACAATATCACTAATTTCTATAGGATAATATTAAACATGAAATTTGGCACAATTATTGAATTATTTCCTAGTGGAAATGGAATTATCATATGACCTCCTATGGATTTAGTTAATGATAAACTTAATGGATGGAAGTCAAATTGTTTGTCTCAAGCAGGTAGAATTACTCTTTCTCAGTCAGGCTTTGCTACCATTCCTTATTTTCAAATGCAAGCTGATGGTCTTCCTAAATCTGTGTGTATGGAAATAGAAAAAATTCAAAGAAAGTTTATTTGGAATGATAAAGAAGGTAAAAGAAATATGCATCAGGTTGATTGGGAAACAATTACAAAGCCAAAGATAAAAGGTGATCTAGGCTTAAAGAAGCTCAACATCATGAATGAGGCTTTCATGGCTAAGCTAGCTTGGGAGGTTTTTCTCCCAGGCTAATGCCCTTTAGGTTCAAGTGCTCTGGCCAAAATATGCTTATGGTAGAGATCGTGTCAATGTGTTAATATCAAAAATAGGGGATTCTAAAACTTGGAAACAAGTTTGTAATAGCTGGAAAAATCTAGAAGAGCAGTTAGTGAGGGAGATTGGTGATGGTAATTCAACACTTTTTTGGAAAGACAAATGGGTTAACAATTTAGGGAGACTTCTTGACCAAACTGTGCACCCAAATGAATGGGAGGAAGTAAATAAAACAGTGAATTATTATGTGGATGAGCAAGGTAATTGGAAGGTGGAAGAGCTTAGAAGGTGGCTGCCATATGATGTTATCAACCAACTCAGAAGCTTTCTTCATCCAAATTGCAGTGATGGTGTTGATAGGCTTACTTGGCGTGTCCTTGGCTTTCCCCGGATATCAGTTAAAGGTCTGTATATTTTCTTTTCGAATTCTGATATACAGAGCAAGATTCCTGAGCTATGGAAAGCTATTTGGAATTGGATGGGACTTCAAAGAATTAGATTATTTTTATGGAAGGTGAGGCATGATAAATTGCCAACTAAGAGTAGATTAAATAAATTTAATTTGGGAGATGTAATTTGCCCAGTTTGCAACCAAGAAGTTGAAAGCACTTTACATTTGTTAAGAGACTGCTCAATAATCAGAAATGTCTGGTTAAAATTGTCCTCTCAATTGGCTACTTCTTCCTTCTTTGATCTTAACTTGCAGGATTGGCTAATGGTAAATTTAAACAACTTCTCTACCTATTATTTCAACTTGTACTGGATGTTGTTATTTGGTCTAACGTGTTGGAAAGCTTGGTCATGGAGAAATGAAATTCTTCATGCTGCAGAAGGAATAGAAAACAGGTACAAGATAGAGATTATAATTTTATATGCTAAGGAGGTGCTTTTAGCTTGTGAATCGAATAACTAAGGGATTTGTTACAATTCTACTCCCGCAAACATGATTAGGTGGGAGGCTCATGAGTATGGGTGGATCAAAATAAATACTGATGGGGCTTCGAGAGGTAACCCGAGTAGAGCTGCTTGTGGTGGTCTGATTTGTGGTCCAAACGGTAAGTGGTTGGAAGCTTTCTCTTACATGGTGGGTTATTGTAATGCAATTACATGGACAAGCCAAGCACCACTAAATGGTACATGTTATTAACTACTTTTGTTTACATGATCATATTGTACCTCCCGCCCGACACAGAAAGACTCTTGTTTCATTTAGATATTATACATGAGAAATTTGAATTATAGAAATTAATGGTTATATTTTAATGACAAAATTCTAAAATCAGAAAAAGAAAATGATCATTTTCATTGATGATGATTAATCTGTCAATGAATGTTTTTCAACGACCATGTTAAAAAGGAAAGCTGTGATTTTTGTGCATTTTGTCAGGCAAACAAAAAAAATCGATGCAACTTTGTTTCGAATGTTTTATTTTCTTTATCCTTCTCAAGGCACCAAAGTTATGCTAAACGAGAAGATCATTTAGGTGACCATGATTTTGGAAGGATTTTGGCATATCCAATCTTAGGATGCCCAATATAAGAGCTGATGGGCCTGCCGTGGTCCGAGTTTTGTGAATGACCTTGTATTTGACATGCCTTCGAATGTGAGTCAAAACTCAAAAGCCTACTACATCCCAGTTGCAAACACACTTTTACTTTAGGACACTATTTTAATGTCATTTCCACAAGAAATGGAAATTCATCATATATAATAATGGATTACATGAAAATATTATATTCCAAAGACGAAAAATTAAACTTATATGAACCTTTTCTGTTTCAACTTCCAAAAAACTCGCACAAAAATAGGCCATTATTGCCAGCCTGAAGTACAGATTTATAAGGGTAACAGTATGAAATGACTCAAGGCCAAAAGATAGCAGTTGCGCGTGCATGTGTGACCTGGGGAGTAAGATGAGGAGGGTATCATAATACTGCAACTGATAAATAGAATCAACAGGGCCTAAGCTGCATTAGATTTCTCAAGGCAATGGGATATGTTAGTCGAGTCCTACAAAGGGTGAAAGCCACGTTTCTCAATATGCAAAATGATTTTCTCAAGCACGCCATCAAGAAAGCTATTAACCTTCCATTGTTTGATCCTCTATTTTTGGATTACTCTTTACAGCTTGGGGTCGTTTGACTGCAGAAAGGAAAAAAAATATATATATTATCCACAAGAAGTCACTTATAAAGATTGATAGGAAACTAAAATCTGATCATCATTGTTGGATACAACGAAATGAACAGGTAGCAGCAGAAAGAGAAGTCCTTAAACACCAAAGCAAACCAAAAAACCTCCGTTTTCAATAAATTCAACATGTTAGCCGGTTTGCCAGTTTATATTTAACTGCCATTTCAGCTGGAAAGTGCCTGAAAGATTTCAAGGATTTGAATCCATCAGGAGAGTGTCCCCTCCCCCTCATGTTTCCTTGAATAAGATTTGCTGTTAAGAGTTTTGTACAGAGTGGAATGATACTCTTAAAATGCATCATCCTTTTGCCTCCTCTCAAGTATCGATGTACCAATGGCACTCAATGGGTCGTAAATAACAACAGCAAAGTTCACAGCTTAGGCTCAAGGCAAGTGCACACATGAGATATATATGTTCATACACATAATCAAAGTAAAATTTTAGAGTAAATACCCTTTTCGGTCCTCAGCAAATTTTACGATGCCGACTTTAGTCCCTAGCAAATAAAAAAGCTATTCGTGGTCCCTAAGAAATTCAAAGTGGGCCCATTTTAGTCATCTTGAGGGACTAATGTGGGTCTTTTTTGAATTTGTGAGGGACCACGATTTCAACTAAATGAGTCCATTTTGAATTTCTTAGGGACCACGAATAGCCTTTTTATTTGCTAGGGACTAAAGCGGGCATCGTGAAATTTGCTGAGGACCAAAAAGGGTATTTACTCAAAATTTTAATTTCTTATTACACAGTAAAAAACTATACTATTGAATGACAGAAAAATTATTTTAAGAGTTTCAAATTGGGTATTGACAGCACAAAGTTATGGGCTGCTGAAAGGTCATGACAATTTAATCATTTCTACTGCACTGGTGAAATTGAAGATAAAAAATAAAAGATAAATATTGATAAAAGAGTAGGTTATGAACGAAGACTACACATGTTGGGTTTTAGAAAAACCATGCAACGAAAAAACAGTTGGGTGCATTATGAAGACAAATTGTAAATAAAAAAGAAATAAGAGCAAAATTTATAGTTCTCTATTTAAAAAGTATATTCAAGGATTTTACAACTTACATTTCAGACATGATCCAGCAAGGCACGTCAGCCTTGACTGGGTCTTACATTCAGCTAGTGGATTGGGCTTTTCCATGGCAGCCATACGAACATCCCAGACACGTATAATCCCATCAGATGATGCAGATGCCACTAGGTATGGATCATCACCCCCAGTAGCACCATCACTATCAGTGAGCACAACAATACCTTTTACACGGGCAGTATGCGCTTCTTCAATGCAATATGCAACTTTTCCACTGTTTATGTCCCATGCTGTTATATTTCGGTCCTCACCGCCTGTATAGAGAAGTCCATTCTGCAACATATAATAAATTTTAGGCATCATCTAAGAAAAGAAAAAAAACAAAAGATACTGTTCCTTGAATAATGGCAATACAAAAATTACACTCCCCTCAACCCCAACCCCCTTAAGTAAATTTATTCCAGTAAATATTGTAATTATGCAGTTGCACATAATGATCGTCTATGCCACAGATAGTTCGCTTCACCAGCAAAAGTGACTAAAGACTAGAAACTTCAACCTCAATCATGAATAGTTATATAACTGTAGAAAAACCATGCTCAGACCAGCCACCTCAACAAAAAACATATACTTTCCAACATATACTTTAGAAGACTTAGATTGCAATAACTTTCGTATGTATAGTCATTTAATGGTAAATCAAGATGAAACAAAACATTGATCATCCCATTTTAGTGGCAATGAAAGAAAATATTATATAGGAATCATATATAAAGCATAAAATATATTTCATGTTAATAAAAGTTGCATGGTTAAAATCTGATTTGATACAAATATGCAGCAAAGACTTGTTAACCGATCCCAGATCCTATTAAAAGCCAGAACAGCATCTCCAACTTCCAGTTAATACTACTCAACTGCATCACATGTATGCAGTAGTATACCCTTTGACAAGAAGACAGAATAATTTCTTTAATTTTCTGTTTTGAACTGCTAATCTGGGACTCCAACCTATCAACAATACTCACCATACATCATTCAACATCCTGCAGCCCATTCATTTTGAAATCAAATTCACAAGTTCTGATAACTGACAACCATTATTATTTATTTCAAATCCAAAACCTTTTGGTTCCACTGATGTCCAAATTACAAATATCCAGGTCACTAACTCATTATTAAACCCCCATATGACAAAGCATTTAATTACAGTTCACCTTCACATACCAGGCACTCTTATACCTAACACGCACAACACCTCTAAATTGAATTAAAAAATTGGTAACATAACTTTCTTATCACTTTCCTTCACATAACATCATTAATCAGCACCAATCCTTTCCTTCATCCCTTTTTTTAATCAAAATCAATGGCTTCACAATTCCATATCCGACATGATGTGAAAAATAATAATATGAAACTAACATTTTCTTAAAATCGTTTATATACTACAAAACTTGATGCTCCATAAGTCCATAACCCTAATTGACATATTTTTAAAAAACACATATAGATAGAACATGATGAAACACAAACCTTAGCAGGTGCGGCGCAAAGAACACGATTCGGGCATTCCAATTCGAACAACAAGCGCGCATCCTCAGCGTTGTGGACGGAGACCTTCTCCTCCGTGGCCATGAAGAATTTATCGCCGCCACTGGCGTCGAACCTCACCAAGCTCGCTTCCTTGTCGAGCCTGCAGCAGAAGCTTCTCCTCCCCCTCACAAGGTTCACCATGGCGAGGCACTCGTCGCGGCCGACGGTGAGGGCGAGCTTGCCGGAGGGATGGAGGGCGAGATCGTTGATGGCCTTGCGGTGGACGGTGAGGGTCTTGAGGTGGACGAAGCCATCGGCGTCGTAGAGGCAGAGAGAACCGTCGGCGGCCGCGGAGATGAGGTTGCGGGGGTAGGGGAGGTTGGGAGGAGCATAAAAGGAGAGGGCGGTGACGGTGGCTGAGTGGTGGTTGAGGGAGCCGAGGGAGGAGGCGGCGGACAGGTTATAGAGATGGATAGTGTCGTCGGCGCCGCCGGAGGCCACGACGGAGCCAGAGACGGCGACGGTTTTAATGAGTGAGAGGTGGGAAGGGTAGGTAAAAAGAGGAGTTAAGGTTTGCGTTTTGGGATTGAGAGTGAAGCCCCAAATGAATCTCTCGTAAGAACCTGCTACCAAACTCATTCTTGTGTTGCTCATGTTTCTGCTTTCTCTATAACTTGTGGCTGTGTCTTAGCACCAAAAACCCTACACTTTAAAACCCCCAATTCTGGGTCATAAACTAATAATATTTATCTAACATTGCATCTTGGACTTTTCTAATTTTCTTTTCTTTTCTTTTTTGGTAATTGTAAAAACCCTTTGTCAATGTTTGATGAACTGAAATAATATAAAGTCCAATATGTATATTATTATTTGGATATTTAATATGAAATAGAAAATTATTGTATTTTATTGTTTGGATGATGTAATGAAAGAGAATGGTATTTTTATTTCGAATATATTAAATTTTTAATATTTTAGTTAAAAAAACGGTGATTACTTTATAAAATTTTATAGTCAATTACAAAAATAGAAATAGGACTTTGTTAGAAATTTTAATATTAGTTTTTTAAGCCTTGTAAATGCTAAAACTAATATCATAATTTTTAGTTATTTCGTGAATTATAAATTATCCAAATTAGAATTCCAACAATGGTTGTCGTTGATTTTTATTTTTATTTTCATGAACTATTTGGATATTTGGGTGATGTAGATGGAGATGTTTCTCTCAAAGGAGTATAGTGTATCAATGTAATAGTGATCATGAGTATGAATTTAAGTTCAAAGAAAATCACCATGAGCAATATCCCAAGCATAGACCAAGAGCATTGATGTGGGCACGATGACTCTCAAATGATATTTCTGTAGTGTGTAATATCTCTCTCAATGATGTGTAGAATGTGCTAACTCAATGGCAGAAGATGGGAGGAAAATTCTCTCAATGATGTGTGTAATATTTCTGTAGTGATGGTACCTTATCAGGTAAAGCAGCTTGCAATTTCTGTGCAGGAATGAGGAGATTCAACAGTCTACTCAATGGCATAAAATCTGGAATTGGGATGGCCCCCCTAGAGTTAAGAATTTTCTTTGGCTGCTCCTGGGGGAGAACCTCCTCACGAACCAAAGGAGAGTTTTAAGACACCTTGCTGATTCTGATATCTGTCCTAGATGCAAAGAGGAGCCTGAAAGTTGTCTTCATGTTATGCGTGATTGCAGCTGGTCTAGGAGGGTGTGGTGCAGGTTAGTTAAACCTGAGAAATGGTCAGAGTTCCTATCCTTCTCCTTGCATGATTGGCTGGTCTACAACTTGGATGATGCTCACTGCTTACTGGGAAGAGCTAGAGGTAATATTCTATTTGGTCTTCTTTGCTGGTTCATGTGGAAGGAGAGAAACAGTCTTGTTTTTGAAAATCAAACCCTTTGTGTTGACAGAACTATTAGGTTGGCTTGTAATTATCTTGATAATTTTGTTGAAGCTCGGGTTCTGTATTGTAAAGCAAAGCTCCCTGTTAGGACCAAAAGAGAAATTCTGGTTCAGTGGCAAGCCCCTCCTCTTGGATGGGTTAAAATAAACTCTGATGGTTCCTCAAAAAAGGGTAGCTTGCTTGGTGGTTGTGGTGGTATTATTAGAGATGATACTGGTAGATGGTTGAAAGGTTTTGCCAGGAAGCTGGGGAATTGTAATCCAGTTCATGCTGAAGTCTGGGGAGCTTTTATTGGGCTTCAAATTGCTTGGTCGATGGGATACAGAAAAGTAATGTTGGAAGTTGACTCTCAAGATATGATCATGATGATTTATGATGATGTTGCTGATAATCACCCTCTGAAGGGGCTGCTTACGAAGTTAGGGAAGCTGTTGGACCAGGATTGGCAGGTGGATGTTTCCCATATATTCAGGGAGGGTAATAGGGTAGCTGATTTTTTAGCTAGTATGGCTTTGAATTTAGGCTGGGAGACTCTTGTTTTAGAGGATCCTCCTGAGAATTGCTCTAGTGTCCTTTTTAGTGACCTTGTTGGTTGTGCTTGGCCTCGTATAGTTAGAGGCTTGTATTAGTTCTCTTTTCTTTCCTTGGTTTTCAAAAAAAAAAGAAAGTAAACTGGCCTTGAAGGTCGAAACATGTGAGAGGAAAAAATAAAAAAATTTCTTGCGGAAACACACATGCAAACAATTTTTTATGCTTTAAGACAGTATGATGTTACCTTTTTTACGATCTGATCGCCAGGGAGATCACTTGTCAGTTTTGAAAGGTTCAAACCCTCTAACGTTGATCCACACCACCCTTCGTCAATGATGCAAGAACACCTTCTTGAAAGCTACCAGATAACCACCACAGAGAGGCTTGCTATGCGCTCAATAGGTGAAGATGGAGGCTAGGTTTAGTGTTTAGAAGAGTGAAATCTTCAACATGAAAACTTCACAAAAATGGCGCAAAGAGTGAGGAGAATAGGCCATGTTTACTTGTGAAAAAACCTAAGGAGGAATAATGCCCCTTTGTGCGCATAAGAGAGTTGGTAAGTAGGGAGAGAATGAGAGGATTTTCCTCACTTGAAAATCCCTCAAGATGTGTGTTAGTATTGATTTTTACTTCATTTAGTGGTAATTTTTCTGATATTTTTGGGCTGATTTTGTATGAGTGTAGGTAAAAGTGGGCTAAACTTAAAGGAGTAAGCCCAAGTGGTAAAGAAGAGGTAGAAAAATGGATTTTATCTTTTTACTAATATTTTTACCCTTGTTATCATAGAAAATGACATGTGGCAAGAAAATAAAGAAGATAAGATGAGGTGGAAAAATGACAACCATTGGATACTTCTTGGATCTAAGGGACAGCATATGTTGGAGACCATGAGATAAAGAAAGTTGGGAAACTCAAGTTCATGATTTTATTAATTCAAGTTTCTTAGATTAGGGATAATCTAAGGAAGAATCGTACTTCAAACCTTCAGTAAGGTGATTCGGATCTTAAGGGATTAAGGTGAATCATTTACCACATTAAATTTGGGAAAGTTTAGTGTGGTTTTAAAAGAAGTCATATTCCATCAATTTTAGGTGCTGTAGCAGTTAAAATGCGTGACTGCAAATTTCAGGAAAAGTCATCGAAGTCAGGATTCTTTAATAAACATTTTTACTTTTATAAACATACTCTTGTTGTTCTTAATATAGTTTACAATTCAGAAAATACAAGATTCGTTGAAAAGAATTTAGGAATAGAATAAAAAGGAAATTAATTCAACCTGTTCCCTGAGAACGATAACTCTTTCTTTTGAGAAAATACTACCCTCTGTAACCAAAAAAAAAAAGAGAAAATACTACCCAACAAAATGGCGACGTTGCCGGGGAACAGTGTTTGATTTAGTTTCTTTTTGATATTCTATCTTTAGGTTCTTGAATTTGAATTTATTTTTATTATTCTTCTTTTTAATTTCTGTTAAACTATAACATTTGTTGTAAAGTTTGCAGAAAAAAATTGTAAAAAAAAAATATAGCAGTGACAAGTCTGGGTTCTGCCAATTCTAAAGAAAAGATAAAGATTTAGTTGTTGAGCATTACAAAAGGGAACCACAAATGGCATGGGAGGATGGATTTTATGAGGCAAATTTTATCCATGAAGTCGATGAAACAACTTCATGTGCAGCTCAACTTGCTGCCTTAAATGAAACTATAACAAATTTTGCTGAGGTGGTGGTGGAAGAAAGGCAACCAGCACCTTCTCTAGTAGCTGCTACAGCACATATCTGCTACTTGTGCTATGGACTTCATGCTTTTGAAGAATGCCCCAACAACCCAAAATCTATCCTATATGTGGGAGACTTCAACCAAAATTACAACAACTATAACCAATTCAATCATCAGATATGGCATAACCAAGGGGGTGATTTTGCTCAAAATCAAGGGCAAAATTACCAACAACCTTATGAAGTATGTACTACAACACTTGTCTGCTCCTTGTGTTATGGTCCTCATGTGTTTGAGGGATGCCCCAAAAATCCAACATCAGTTCTCTATGTGGGTGATTTCAACTGTAACTACAACAACCAACACCACTTTAATCAACAAGGATGGCAGCAATCATTCCAGCTTGAGGGGCCATTTCCACATGGTTTTATGTCATTTCAACCTGAGGTGTCAATCCCACCTGGTTACATGCAGCCATCTCCTAATGACCAGCCGAAGCCAAACAATGTTGAAGTTCAACCTTCCACAGAGCAGTGGATGAAGGAATACGTGGTAAAAAATGACCAAGTGGAAGATACAGTTTCAACCCTCCTCGAAAGTAATGGAGCTATGTTGAGAAGCATAGAAACTCAATTAGGGGAGGTAGTTTCAGCCATTAGCAGTAGACCTTTAGTAGCACTCTCAAGTGATACTGAAATACGAAGGAAAGAAGGAGAGGAAGCTAGTAAAACCTCCCAATTGGGGAGTGGCAGAGAAGTGGATCATTTAGAGTCTGTTATAAGTCCATCCACCTTGAAGAGATTAATGGAGAAGGAAGGGCAACAAGTGGTTAACACTGTTACAGCTGAACCAGTGACCATTCAATCTACATCTCAAGAGGAAGATAAGGAAGAAGAAACCTCTATTAAACCAGTAAGGGCAGTGCTGAAATCAAAGACACCAGACAAGTTAGTGTAGAACAATGAAGCTCCTTAACTAATATCAAGGGCAAGACAGCTCCCTTTTCCTAAAAAATTCCAAAAACAACAAGAAGAGCACTACCTCTCTAACAAATTGCCTCCAAAGCTGGAGAATTCAGGTTCTTTTACAATTTCATGTGCAATAGGTGATATGAATATTGTCCCTAAAGGAAAAATAGAGAACATATTAGTGAAAGTTTATAGGTTTATTTTTCCAGCACATTTCATAATACTTGATTTTGAAGCTGCCAAGGATGTGCCTATTATATTGGATAGGCCATTCTTAGTTAAAGAGGATGCTATTATTGATGTTAAAACATGTGAGTTAAGTGTGAGGGTCAATGAGGAAAATATGGCATTTAAGGTCTTGAATGCCATGAATTCTATAGATGAAGACCTTGATGGTTGTTCACCTATATCTGTGTTTGATCATTTGGTTGCTAACCATGTGCTGTTAAGAAGTGAAAATGATGGCTTAGATCATGGCAGCTTTGAACTAATAGAGCCTAAACCAGCCAAGTTTTATGGAGACAATCAATCTGAACCATTAGGATTGCTTGATAAGGATCTGAACTCCAGCTTCTTATATCAACAGGGAAGGCTTAATCCACTCTTGAAAGATATGGTTCAAATGAAAATAATTAATTGGTTGGATACTGGGCAGATTATTCTAAATTTGAAGATAAGAATCAAATTGTTTCTATGCAAGATTATATGGTTAAAGCATCACTGGAGTAGGCATGTGAACAAGGAGAAGACTTTCATTGCTTTATTGGATGCTGGATGAAACAATAATTAGTAGTTTAGTTGATTAGTTAGTTAGTGTATTTGTGTCATTAGAGCTTAGGCTAGTTTAGCATGTGTAACTCTTGTCTTGTTTAGTTTAATTCTCAGAGTAGTTTTTAACTTGTCATATGTGTGTGATGTTTTAGTAGTAGGTAGGAGAACCTTTCTTTTGTTATTGTTCTAGTGTCATTGTTGTCTTCATAAAAAAAAATGAAACTTGAGCTGATAAAAAGTGTTAACTGAAAGTGTTGAAATGGACTATCTATCTGATAAGTCTAACACAATAAAGAAACTTTGAAGGGCTGATTGAGTGTAGAGAATATAACAACCTTTTAAGTTTGGGGTAGCACAGTGGTTGAAGTACTAGGTAGTATTTTTCTTATACTTTGCGTGCTTGTCTTCTACCTGTCAGCAAGGAATAATGTGAGTGGGAAACCAATGTATTTTACTGGACTTTTTGGAGCACATTACCAATGGATATATAAGTGAGGCTTGTTGAGGAAAACCAAATTTTTGGCTAACTAAGATTGGTTGAAACACAATACATAATTTTGTTATGTTAGTAAGTTTGGGGTGCATTTACCTAACAAATGAAATTTTTAGAAAGTGTCAGATATCTAATACTAACTAATCCCAAATAAACTTTCTACATGTTGGATGAAGCACACATATTCCTTCGGCCCATGTGACTTGGTGAGGAACATTTAGTGTGTAATGAGAGTTTAAAAAAAGGGAAGAGTTTTTTTTTTAGAAAGGCATAAGGTTCTGGGAAAATTCTATGGATCAGTTGATCTATTTATTTTATTTGGCCCAAATCAGAACACACTTGAAAAATATAAATATGGGTCCTGGTCTTTAAAATAAGAGAGATGAAGCCTAACTAATCAACCTATGAGCTGATATCAAGTAAAAATAAAAAAGAATTAACTAATTCTCTTTTTACGAATTTCGGCCCGTTTGATTATTAGCCCAATGTGTACCAACCTATGTCATGAAGAAACCCAATTGACTTTCAAATCTGAAAACTGCAAAAACAAAAAAAAATAATAAAAATAAAAAACAAAAAAACTCCCTCTACTTTCTTTTCTCTTGATGCCAATCGGTTGTTTACCCTTCAATCTCAATTTGTTGGTCCAGATGTAAAAAAAATTCTGATCAGAGGGGTGTTCCTTTTACTGCAGAACCATTTTCCACGGTGGTGTTTAGCCATTAAATGCATCTGAGCTAATATCCAATAGCTTGTGCATAGAGCTGCACCATTTGACAAGACCACACCCTGATCATTTGGCTTCACCAATTAGAAAATAAATTAAATAAAAGGGTGTTTTTATCTTTCTTTCTTTCTCACCATTCCCAACATATTTTTTTTATTTTTCTCCTCTTTTCTCACACCCTTTATGCTAAGTTCACTCCCCAATCCCCATTGAGTCACAACGTGCTCCAACCTTACAATATCATCTTAATTTTTTTTTCTTCCACTATTCGGATAGATTCGCCCTTTTCGTCAATCTCTTCATTCCTCTTTTATTTATTTTTTTCTTTTTCTCTACTACACCAAGCACCGTCGAGCACGCCAAGCAGGAGTTGGAGCATCCTAGTTTGAAGCCAAACTTTCACCGTCACTCATCCTCACCAGAACAAAAATTCCATCTTCGAGCAGTTTGTCAGAGCTTCTGGACAAGAAAATTCACAGCCTTGCTTTCCTCGCCTTGTAAGCAGTCAAGGAAGGGAATAAAGTTGCATCTATGGCTCCAAAGACGGGTGAAAGTGTAAAGCACACTGACAAATGAGGACTCCACTCATATCTCAGTTATGGCCACTTAAGAAGATCATATTCATGGTCTTACAGGTTCTATCTTCCCACTCTTTTATATAGTTGTGAGATACTATTTGCTTTGTTGAAACTTTCTCACATGCTTTAAATTCAGCATCATTGACCTGCATTGATTGTGTATACTAATATTTACTATGAGGACATAGCTGAATTTTAAGTTTGGGGTGGATACTCATGCTGAGTTTGACAAAAAGAGCAAATTTTTGAAAATTTTTGAACTTTAGCAGCTTTATTTTTTCTGATTTATCTATGTGTAACAGCCATTAATATGAACTCAAGTTTATTTGTCTTTGATATCTTATCAGAGTAGTATTTAGTTTCATTCTGATTTCTTAATTAAGCACCCATCAATAGTGTTACCTTCCATAAAAAGATTGCCACATAGCTTAGCTTAGTCAATGCTTATATCATTGGATTTATACCTTGGTAAGGATTTGAAACTAAACACTTGAATTTTTTTTGCTGAGTGGTCATTCTGCATTGGTGCTCTTAACTTTAAAAAATATATCCTAGGCAACTAGTTAGTACATTTCCACATGATAAAAGCACTTGTTTCTGATTAAAAAGCCTAGAGCCAAATAGCCAACCTTGTATTTCAATTAAATCCTTTGCAACCCTATTTGAGCCTAAGCCTTTTCTTTCATGATATATAACCTGTATAGCAGCAGCCAAATCCCATTTCCTACCATGTTTTTGGAAGCCTTAGTATCTAGTTAATTTTCCCTAGGCTAAAAAGACTTGAATAACAAAGGATGGCAGGAAGAAGCCAGCTAAAGATACTGGTTGAACAGAAGAGTGAGTGCTGTAAATAAAAAAAGGAAAAGAAAAAGAAAGAAAGGGAAGCATCAAATAGAAAAGGAAAGGAGAAAGATCCCCTAGTGGAAAAACAAAAGAAAAAGGGGTGTAAAAAAAATATAGAAGGATAAAAGTAAAGGATGCAAGTGATAGAGTTGAAAAGAAAAGAAAGGTTGTAGAAAATCAAAAGGAGGCAGAAAAGAAAGTGAAACTGAAAGAAAATAAGGTTGCATCTGATGAAGGGAAGTGAATGAGTAAAAAAAAATGTATAGAAAGAAAAGAAGCAGATTCTTCCTATCAGAAAGCGAAAACAGGTCTTTTAAGCCTATTGAAGATTAATTAGACCCTTAAGGCCATCCATAATGAGCCAAGTGTCTAGAAAAACAAAAGACCAAGTCAAGCCCCATTACAAGCCTCAAAGACCTTTTGATGGAAATGGAAAACTAGACATTAAGTGTCTAGGCAAAATTTAAGTTGGGATACAACAATGCAGTGTTGATGAAGAGTGACTGACCTCTTGAATAAAATGAGAGAAAAATATAGAGTGAGATAGACCAAGTTAGGAATTCATTATTTAAGCATTGTCTAATTTGAGTTATGTTTGTAATTCTTTGTTATGAACTGTAACTAGTTGTTTGTTTGTTTAATTAGTTAGTTAGTTTGAATTGAACTACTAATCTGATATTGATTTCAATTGGCAATATAGCTGATTAAAATTGATGGCTGTGATGTATAATTATAAATGGAAAAATAAAGTGTCTAAACATTGTTCTGATAGACTGAATGAACTGAAATGGTGAATGGGAAAATAGCTGACAATTACTTAAAAACTTGATTGCTTGAGGACAGGCAATAGCTTAAGTTTGGGGTATTTTTTTAGTATTGATTTTTACTTCATTTAGTGGTAATTTTTCTAATGTTTTTGGGCTGATTTTGTATGAGTGTAGGTAAAAGTGAGATAAACTTAAAGGAGTAAGCCCAAGTGGTAAAGAAGAGGTAGAAAAATGGATTTTATCTTTTTACTAATATTTTTACCCTTGTTATCACAGAAAATGACATGTGGCAAGAAAATAAAGAAGATAAGATGAGGTGGAAAAATGGCAACCATTGGATACTTCTTGGATCTAAGGGACAACATATGTTGGAGACCATGAGATAAAGAAAGAGGCTGAGTCTTTTGTTAAAAAGGAAGAAGGAACGCATAAACAGAGAGCGTCTTTAGTTTTCAAAAAGAGAACAGTGTTTTTGAGTTTTTCCCTTTTTAATCAGATTTTCATTTTGAGTGCTTAGTTTTCTTAGTTTTCCTGGAGACGAATGCACAAGGAGCAACCTCATTCTTGAAGGGATTCAAGAAGAGATTTCTGCATGCAGCCTCCGATTAGTAACAGTAACTTCGTTCTTTAGTTTATCGTTGATTGTAGCAATTTCAGATTCAAGATTTCTTGGTCTATACTTTCTATCTTTACGATTTCTTTCTTTTGTGAATAAAGATCATGTTTTCTTTTGTTTCAGATTTCATTTTAGTTTTACTTTCCATCATGCATAGCTAAATCCCTTTTCTGGAATTCTGATGAAGATGATGAGTACCCTTTATTAATACAAACTGTATGCATGTGTTCTTGATGTTTGAGATCCATGGGAATGGACAAGATTCTTGCATGAACTTGTGTTGGGAAACTCAAGTTCATGATTTTATTAATTCAAGTTTCTTAGATTAGGGATAATCTAAGGAAGAATCGTACTTCAAACCTTCAGTAAGGTGATTCAGATCTTAAGGGATTAAGGTGAATCATTTACCACACTAAATTTGGGAAAGTTTAGTGTGGTTTTAAAAGAAGTCATATTCCATCAATTTTAGGTGTTGTAGCAGTTAAAATGCGTGACTGCAAATTTCAGGAAAAGTCATCGAAGTCAGGATTCTGGATTCTTTAATAAACATTTTTACTTTTATAAACATACTCTTGTTGTTCTTAATATAGTTTACAATTCAGAAAATACAAGATTCATTGAAAAGAATTTAGGAATAGAATAAAAAGGAAATTAATTCAACCTGTTCCCTGAGAACGATAACTCTTTCTTTTGAGAAAATACTACCCAACAATGTGCGCATAGTTGGAGGAGTTGTTGCAAATCAAAATTGCCAACAACCTTCCCTTTGAACCCTCATGAGATTAGGTCATTATCTTTTCATGATTCTGACCTAATGGTCATCATATGACCACTCACCTATGTGCCCCACTCAGTCCCAAAATGAGTCCAGATACGTTGAGTAGTTGCATTCAAATTTGAACAACTAACTCACTGATTCTCTCAACTAAACAAATCAGAATTGGAGCACATTTAGTTGACAAGATGACACTCATTTGCAACTAAAGTGGCGCACCATTTCCTTATTGAATGAGATCAAATATCTTCTCCTGATGCAGAGGATTTGTTCCAACAAGATCTCATCTTATCCTTTTGTTATGAAACAACTTTTCATAGCCAATTCAAATTCGAATTCAAACACTTGAATTCAAATGTTCAAACATTTAAATTCAAAATTCAAATTTCAAATTTCAAATTTCCAATTCAAAATTCGAATTTCAAAATTCAAATTTCAGATTCAAAATTCAAAATTTAAATGTTTGATAATCAATTTAACTAATTAAATTAATTAGTAATGTCTTGGACCATCCAAGCCCATTACATGATCCATGCGCCATCTTCCTTTCAGGTGGGCTTCCAAACAGCTTCTTGGGCTAACAACCATTATTAGGCCCAATACATTTAAAGCTAGTTCATCATGACTACAAGGTGTTAGTGTGTGACCCATTAGGTCCAACATAGCCTCTGACATAAATGGGCTCAGGCCCAACAAGCCCACAACCCAATTAATGACAACACAGAGCACTAGCAATGCTTTGTTGCCCCAGAGCTAGTCAGATTAATGACTTGATCATCCTATTACACATATTTGGTTGCTGTATGTATTTCCCTTCGTCTCGGTTATCTTCCTATTAACCTAGGGTAAGGAAATGTTTCAACCCCTGCGATTTAGGGTAAGCTTTATTCGAAATAGGTAATATTCAATTTACTGACTCTAAAGGCAGATCATCTCATGATCTCTTTTACTATGCATAGATTCCTGAGTCACTGTAAATGTCATCCCAATTTCTCCGGTTTACAGATAACCTAATCTCTCATAGAGATTTGACGAATTCCTTCAGCTTATTGTAAGAACCTGCACCGTTAATTAAGGTAATTAATTATTTAATTGTGATAATTAGGGAATAATTCCATAATTGACCCTAATAATTATTATAAGGCTTTAATAATTATAGTAAGTGAGTAAGAATGCTGAAAGTCGCTTTTCGGGTGAAAAGCGCAGATACCGGTTCTGCTACCCGATATAAATGCGTACCGGTGAAGTATCCCGTAAAATTATAATAAATGCATGATAATTACTAGAATATTATGTAGGACTTGTAAAACAAGTCTCGAGTCAAAATAATGTGATCTGATGCCAGAACTGATACTGGCTATGGAAAAACGCGTACCGGAAAGGTGCTCCGAGAAATAAAATAAAAATATGATAAATCTTAGAAAATTGAGTAGGTTAAGATTTCAAAGTTTGGGATCAAAATGTTTTGCGTAGCTATTAAGGCTAATACTGCACGTTATGACTTAAATGGCTATATATTCAACTTATGGCACATAACCCTAGGCATGTGCAGCTTCTCTACGTGAGAATTTCTGCAGCTTGAGCAGCCACCTTGCCACCCTCTTCCTTCCTTCACCATTGGAGCCAAGGGACCTCATTTCTTCTTGTTTCCTTCACTAAAACACTTGGTAAGAGTGAGAGTGATCCTTGAGGGTTGAGTGAGAGCACTTATTCTGAGTTTGTGCCTCTGTTTGTAGGGTGTTTGTGGGCTGTGTTGCCTAGTGTGAGGGTGTGAGTCTCTTCCTTCAGTGTTGGAGCTTCAAGGAGCCTTTCTTGTGAAGAAATGTCATAGCTTTGGTGCCATTTTCTTGTTGGGGCAAAGTCAGAACTTTGAAGGACCATTTGTGAGCTCCAAGAGCCATTGTTGCTCTATTTTGAGATTTGGTAAGCTTTTCCACCTTTGATCTTAAGTTTTTGATGGTTAAAGTTGATGTCTAGCCATGTTTAATGAGTAAACAAGTAAGTAATCTGAGTATGAACTTAAAACAATGTAAAGATGCATGCTTTAACGTTTTTAAGTGTTAAAAGTTGGACCTTTGGAAGGATATCTTCACAAAAATGCAGAACTACATTCTGTCGTGAAATATTCGGATATTTGTCGAACATATATCTGGATATCTGGATATTGAATATCCGGATAGGGTCATGTGATATCCGGATATTGCATATTCGGATATGTCCCCGAGGAATATCCGGATATTCTGGAATTTCGTAGAACAGTGAGGTACTACTGTTCATACAGAGATGATGTTGGGGTTTTTGGACCCTAGACTAAGGAAGTTGGACTTCTGTAATTAATGAACTAAGTCAGAATCACATGATTAAGGGCTTATGGCTTTGTTGGAAGCCTTAAGACGTAAAACGTAATGGAAAGACGTGGTTTTTAAGTTGTATGCTTGTGGTGCATATTTAATGATATATTATTGGTCCATAACAAATTGTGATACTGTTGTGTTTGGACTATGAGAGTGGTTGGACTCTTGGCTTGGATTGATTGCTTGCAAGGTAAGCTTTTGTGTCCTCGGTTTAGCCATGTTATGGTTCCACCATGTCCCATGGGGAGATGGTTATATGTATGTTGTGTTACATGCTTTTGATATTTGGAAATGCTGTTGAGCTGTTATATGCAATGTGCCTTAATGATATGCAATGTGGTGTCCACCTTTACGGTAAGCCTGAGTATATGGTAAATACGATATGGTGAGGCTGTGGGTAAGGTGCAAGCAGTGTTCCTTGTACTCATGTGGGTATAGACGTATTCCTACACTTCTCTGACCAGTAGATAGTATAAAAACACATGGCACGAATATCTATTGCACTGCATACTTTTGGAACTAATATTAGAAACACTATTTTTTGAACTTATATTGCACATGTAAGTGAGCTTGGGGTGGAAGATCCTTGAGGACCCCTTGTCTTACTGAGATTTCTTGTTTAAAGATCTCACCCAACGTTTGGGGATGCTTATTTCAGGTTCAGGTAATGTTGAGGCCTCAGGCGGTAGGAGGCCAGAGCTGAGTTAGATATTGATGATATTATATGCTGACTTGTTGGATGCGGGTTATGCATGCTGCTTTATGCTTTTAGCTTCATTTATGTTTGGGATTTTCCGTTGAGACTGATGGTGGGCATTGTGCCTTATTTGGTGAGCATGGAGATTGTCCATGCCACATAGACTTGATTATGTCTTCTTTAAGTTAAAGTTGTATTTATGTATCAGGATTTTGGTTCAGGCTATGTGTTGTAGACCTGTGACTTAGATACTCACTTTATATTTATATATGAGGTATTCCAATTAGTTGTCTTGCAATGTACATACAGGCATTATTTTATGAAATTGATTAAGTAATCAACTTGGCTAAGGTTAATGACGTCATAATTGAATTAAAGAAAAAGTTATTCCGCATTTTAATTAATCATGGCTTAATACGATAGTATGTTAACAATCCGGGTTAACACGGGTTGTTACATTTTATGGTATCCGAGCATTTTCTAGGGAAAAGCCTGTATGTATTGCAATAACTTAGGATGTTTCGTTGCGTGTCTATCTTGTGTTCACTCTGATTGGTGTGTAGTATAATAATGCATATGTGACCACATGGCATGGGCCTGATCAACTCTTTCTTTGTGTAACTTGTGCAGAGTAATGGTGCAACCAAGGAGGAACCAGGGTACGAGTGAGGATCAACTGGATCCTATCCTGGCTGCATTGGCTGAGATGCAGGCGGCCCGACTAGCCGACAAGGAGGCCACGAGGTTGGCAAATCAGGCTATGTTGGACGTCATTAGAGAGGTGAATAGGAGAGCCACCACAGAGGTACTAGAGGAGAACCGGATGGCACACATGACGATGATGAGGATCATGTTAGAGGAGTTGAGGGCTGGTCCTGCTGCTGGCCAGTGTCCTCCACCACCGCCACCGCCACCACCGCCTCCGCCTCCACCTAGTCACCAGGAGGACACCCAGAGTCATATGGGTGAGGGTAGCCACTTGATGGGGGCTATGCAGGCCGTTCCTGTTTTTGTTGAGGATCGAGATGAGATCGCCCGCCGGCTGAATGCTTTCCACAAGCATAAGCCTCCTACTTTTGATGGGTCCTACGACCCCATTGCTGCTGTTAGATGGCTCTATGCCCTGGACAAGATATTCAGGGTGATGCAGTGCACCGAGCCACAAAAGTTGATGTTCACCACATACATGCTGGAGGGCGATGCCCACGAGTGGTGGACGAACACCTCCCAGGTGTTCGAGATGCAGGGGCACGTGATGACGTGGCCGTTCTTTGAGGATTGCTTCCTTGGTCGATACTTCCCTTATAACGCTCAGGAGAGGAAGCAGGGAGAGTTTTACAGATTGTTTCAGGGCTCGTTGTCTGTTGACGAGTACTTGGCCAAATTTAATGAGCTGGTCAAGTTTGCTCATTTTTGGATGACGATGCCGACTCCTATTTTCTTAGCTGCTAAGTTCCGTAGGGGACTTAATGAGGACATTGTTGGTCACCTTGCTGGTTCGGCTTCGAGAGACTTCGGGGCTTTGGTACAGCAGTGTCGGGATATTGAGGATTTCTGCAGCGCGAGTCAGGCCAAGAAGGCCAAGATTGAGGTGCTACAGGGTACTGGTGGTTCCACTTCCTGGAGAGACAGGAAGTTTGGGAACAAGGGCAAGGGAAAACAGTTGGCGGCTAAGCAAGCGCCAAATCCGTTTAAGAGGACTTCTACTCAAGGGAGTACAGCGAGACCTCCTGCTCCCAGATGCTCGGGATGCGGGAAATCACACTTTGGGCCGTGTGCTACAGGCCAGTTGATATGCTTCCAGTGTGGCAAGGAGGGCCACTACTCCAGAGATTGCCCGACGGCGAGAGCTGCTGCAGTGCAGGCAGTTCCATTGCAGATGGTTCCTATAGTGGCACCAGTAGTGCCCCCCACTACTGGGCATGTGTACACCCTTGATCGTCAGCAGTCGGACAGAGCTCCGAACCTGGTCAGAGGTACTGTTACCATTGGTGGTTCAGCTGTTGATGTACTATTTGATTCCGGGGCAACACATTCATTTGTTGCTACCCTTATTGCTGTGGGGTTTGAGTTGCCCAGTGCTGTGCTTTCTCCACCGATGCGTGTGACCACCGCCACCAGGGAAAAATGTTTGACCTCCACTGTCCATCGCGATGTAGCGTTTCAGTGGGATGGTCGTGACTTCTCGCTGTGGTGAGGGAATTTCTCGAGGTGTTTCCCGAGGAGATTCCTGAGTTTCCACCGCAGAGGGAAATAGAGTTCTCCATTGACTTATTGCCTGGTGTAGGGCCTATTTCATTAGCTCTATATCGGATGTCGCCATCGGAGTTGGCAGAGCTGAAGAAGCATATTGAGGATCTTTTGGCCAAAGACTTCATTCGGCCGAGTATGTCTACTCGGGAAGCACCGGTCATATTTGTAAAAAAGAAAGATGGGACTATGCGATTGTGCATCGACTACAGGCAGTTGAACAAGGTGACAATCAAGAACAAGTATCCCCTTCCACGCATTGATGATTTGTTGGATCAGCTCAGGGGTGCTTGCGTGTATTCGAAGATTGATCTCCGGTCCGGATACCATCAGATTCGGGTAAAGCTGGAGGATGTCCCAAAGGCCGCGTTTCGCTCGAGATACGGTCATTATGAGTATTTTGTGATCCCGTTTGGAATCACCAATGCACCCGCAGTGTTCATGGACTACATGAACAAGATCTCCCAGCCGTACCTAGATCAGTTTGTGATCATCTTCATTGACGACATCTTGATTTACTCCAAGACAGAGGAGGAGCATACTGAGCACTTAAAGATTGTGTTGCAAGTGTTGAAAGAGAAAAAGCTTTATGCAAAGCCGTCGAAATGTGAGTTTTGGCTCAATTCAGTGAAATTTCTGGGTCATGTGATTTCCGCTGATGGAGTTGCAGTTAGTCCTAACAAGATTGAGGCCGTGATGGATTGGGAGAGGCCCAAGACGGTTACAGAAGTGAGAAGCTTCTTAAGTTTGGAAGGGTACTACAGGAGGTTCATTGAGGGATTCTCCAAGATGGTGTTACCGATGAATCGCCTTACCCAAAAGGAGACTCCATTCGTGTGAACACATGAGTGTGAGGAGTGCTTCCAAGAGTTGAAGGAGAGACTCACCACTGCTCTTATGTTAGTCCTTCCTGATCCTGCGGAACAGTTTGAGGTTTAATGTGATGCCTCTGGTAAGGGGCTAGGCTGTGTGCTGATGCAGAAAGGGAAAGCGGTTGCTTATGCTTCGAGACAGTTGAAACCTCATGAGGAGAACTACCCGACTCACGACTTGGAGTTGGCAGCTATTGTATTTGCTTTCAAGATTTGGAGACATTACCTGTATGGCATAAGTTTTCTGTATTCAGTGACCACAAAAGTTAGAATATCTGTTTGACCAGAAGGAGTTGAACATGAGACAGCGGCGATGGATGAAGTTCTTGAAGGACTACGACTTTGAGTTGAGGTACCATACTGGCAAGGCCAATATGGTAGCTGATGCTTTGAGTCGGAAATTCGTGAGCTTATCCAGCTTGATGATGAGTGACTATGATGTGATAGAAAAGTTCAGAGACCCGAGAGTGAACTCCTTATTTGGGGGCACACTTCTCGAGATGGAAACAGCAGAAGTGATAAATGAGCTAATGGAAAAGATTAAAGAGGCGCAAGTGCAAAAAGAGTGCCTTGATTATGTGAATAACCAAGACGGTGTGTCTTGGAATGATGATGGTTTGCTGCTGTTTCAGAAGAGGGTTGTAATCCCTCGAGGGCCATTGAGTGAGGAGGTTATGGTAGAGGCTCATAAGGGCCAGTTTACTATCCACTCTGGTGCTACAAAAATGTACCAGGACTTAAAGAGGAATTTTTGGTGGCCCGGCAGGAAGAAAGACATAGTGGTCTACGTGTCCAAGTGCCTTATATGTCAGAAAGTGAAGATTGAGCACCAGAAACCGTCTGGTAAGCTTCAATTTCTTGAGATTCATCAGTGGAAGTGGGAGAGCATTTCCAGGACTTCTTGATGGGGTTGCCGAAGACTCAGGCGGGTTGTGATTCTATTTAGGTCATTGTGGATAGGCTGATGAAGTTTGCCCATTTTCTTCCAGTGAAGGTGAGCTTCACTACAGAGCAGTTGGCCAAGCTATATGTCCGCGAGATTGTGAGGCTTCACGGGGTGCCCGAGAGTATAATCAGTGATAGGGACCCGAAGTTCACATCTAGGTTCTGGGAGGCGTTGCAGGGACTTTTGGTACACAGTTGAGATTGAGTACTGCCTATCACCCTCAGACTGACTGACAGACTGAGCGGACCATCCAGACATTGGAGGACATGTTGAGGGCTTGCACGTTGGAGCAGGGTTCAGCATGGGATGGGTACCTTCTGTTGGTGGAATTTTCGTACAACAACAGTTTTCATGCTAGCCTAGGCATGACACCCTACGAGGCCCTGTATGGTAGGAGGTGTCAGACTCCTACTTGCTGGTCTGAGGTTGGAGAGAAAGAGTTATTTAGCTTGGACTTTGTCAAAGATACTACCAGCAGATCCAGATGATTAGGGAAAAGTTGAATCAGGCGCAGAATCGCCAGAAGAGCTACTACGATGTCAAGCATCGTCCACTAGAGTTCAGTGAGGGTGAGCACGTGTTTGTGAGACTTTCACTATCACCGATGTTGGACGAGCACTCGGAGTGAGGAAGTTGAGCCCGCGATTTATTAGCCCCTACCAGATCCTTGGTAGAGTAGGACCTGTTGCCTATCGACTTGCCTTACCTCCGAACTTAACCAACATCAACGACGTGTTTCATGTGTCTCAACTTCGGAGGTACATAGCAGATCCTTCGCACGTGGTGCAACCGGATGATGTGGAGGTTCGGGAGAACTTAAAGACTCCCGTCGGACCACTTAAGATTCTCGATCGAGGCGAGAAGCAGCTTAGGAGCAAGACTATTCCGATGGTCAAAGTGCAGTGGACTGGACGTAGTCCCGAGGAGTGTACATAGGAGCGAGAGGACGAGCTTCTCCGGCAGTATCCCAACTTTCGAGACAGATATGTTTCTGATTTTGAGGACAAAATCCTTAAAAAGGTGGGGTGAATGTAAGAACCCGCACCGTTAATTAAGGTAATTAATGATTTAATTGTGATAATTAGGGAATAATTCCATAATTGACCCTAATAATTATTATAAGGCTTTAATAATTATAGTAAGTGAGTAAGAATGCTGAAAGTCACTTTTCGGACGAAAAGTGCATATCCCAGTTCTGCTACCCAGTATAAATGCGTAAGCGCGTACCAGAAAGATGCTCCGAAAAATAAAATAAAAATATGACAAATCTTAGAAAATTGATTAGGTTAAGATTCCAGAGTTTGTGATCAAAATGTTTTGCGTAGCTATTAAGGCTAATACTGCGTGTTATGACTTAAATGGTTATATATTCAACTTATGGCACATAACCCTAGGCATGTGCAGCTTCTCTACGTGAGAATTTCTGCAGCTTGAGCAGCCACCTTGCCACCCTCTTCCTTCCTTCACCATTGGAGCCAAGGGACCTCATTACTTCAAGTGGGCTTGGAGTCCCTACTCCAACCCAACTTGTTTCATAGTCTTAACAAAGTCCAATAACTCATTATTGGTCCAAACTTGCTATAACTTGCAATAAGGAATAACCTTTGTGTGTGATCCATTAGGCTCAATTAGTTATTGACATAAATAAACTTGAACCAATTAAACTGCTTTGAAAGGCTCAATCCATTTAATGACTACATGATACACTAGCAATGCTTTGTAGCCCCAGAACTAATTGAGTTGATCAAGTGATCTACCTTTCATATTTGGATACCGTGCCAGCATTTTCATTCACATCGTCATTCACATTTAGTCGAGAGCAAGGATAGAGTATCATCTCTCTTTATTGACTAAATATAATATTTCACAGGAACTAGGAATCTTCTTCTATTGACTCTAAGACAGATCATGACTCTTCATGATCTCTTACTATGCATAAATTCCCGAGTCAACTAGAAGTCATCTCAGCGCTACCGGTCTTTGTGAATGACTAATCCCTTATAGAGGATTGTGAGTCCTTTCGACATGTCCATCTATACTTATGTATTCGAGTTATACCCAAGAGTACATTGTTCTCCCTATTTTCAGCAGATAGAGTTGTACAGTCAAAGTATAACTCTAGGACATAGTATTCGATGACGTCCTTAAGTCTAGGATGATCCGCACTACCAAACATTCAGAGACTTTACAAATCCAATGACACTATCCATAATGAATCCTTGTGGAGTCTCTAAGCGGGTCAGTTCAGTGCTATTTGTTCTCCAACAGATCCACCCACGACATCAGCTAAGGCATCACCATGCATGCATTCCATGAGGTCCCTACCTTGTATCTCCATACAAGTAGATGATGTCGTACTAGTCTTATTGAGATCACCAATACCCTTTCTTGGTGATTCAAGACCAGGAACAGATTTTAGGTAATAGACATTCAGTGTCTTCGAGTCCTCTTGATCATGATCCCTATCATAGATCCCCGAGTGAACACCTATTCTATTCCTAGAGTCTTTATCTTTAAACACATATGAACAATGAAATATTGGCGAGACATAAATATGATAAAGATAAAGTTTGCTCAAATTTATTAATCATGAAATACTAAATAGAAAAAGGTGTTCATCTGATAAAACAGATCGTCTCCAGGACACCTATATACTAACAGAAATCAAATGGAGGTGTTTAACAATGGCTAAGTACTCTCAAAGTACAAATAATACAAGTTGAAGAACTATGGGTGTTGACACTCTCACAAGAATAAAACTTAAAGATGATTTATCAAGATGATTGAAAATAAGCAAATGACGTGAAATGAAACAAGAATTATGATCAAGAAGAGTTGTCCAATCTATGGAACAATGGTCTCTATTTATAGAGGGCCCTCAAGAGCCTTTGTACACCCATTTTCGCAAAACTAGCTGTTTATAGCCGTTATTTTCGTCCTCTGGCGCAATAGGAATCGATTCCCAATAAGTGGGAATCGATCACAATTTTTATTGTTTCAACTTGAAACCTTCCTTCCATGCTTTGTTTGTTATCATCAAAATCTTAGAATCTTTATGTTCTACATTGGTTCCATAGAATTTAGGGTTAAGAAAATATATATTTGCCAAATGAGAAAAGAAAAGATTGTGTAACATTAGAAAAATTTAAAAATCACACAATATTAATTTATTAAAAAATAACAAGATATTATTTTATAAAAATCAAGATATTTTTTTTTATAAAAATAGTAAAATATTATTTAATATGAAATACAAGTTGAGTTTGGAGGGGAAGGAAAGGAAGAGGATTCAGGGGGGAATGAAATTGAAAGGTATTGCCTTTCCTTGTTTGAAAGTTAAAAAAATGGTAAGAGAGAAAAATATAGGGTTAATGAGATATTTTTACCATTTTATCCCATTTTTAAAATTAATATAATTATTATATTTACAAATTAAATTAAATTTAAAATTTCTAACAAAATTATTTATGTACTTTTCATAATACTAAAAAAGATCATATTTTTTACGAAATTTCTACATTGCAAACTACGAGAATTTTGTCACAAAATTATTATTTAATCGAAATACTTTTTGTCAAAAAGCGACGCAATTTTTATCGAAATTTTCGACGAAATTTAGTTTCCGTCAAAAGTCTTGACGAAAATAATTTCCTACATCAAATGTTTTAAACGAAAAAAGAATTTCATCAAAAATTTTGACGGAATGTTTTCCGTTCAAAATTTCGATGGAAATGTGCTCTGACAAAAATTTCGACGAAAATTGTTTTGTCAAAATCTTTGAGGGAAATGTTTCATTCGAAACTTTCGATGAAATTTATATTTTGTAAAGAATTTTGCCATAATATTTTTTCGGCCAGATTTTTTTATTGAAATATTTTTCATCAAAATTTTTTATAGAAATATTTTATGTCAAATTTTTTTGACAGAAATATGTTTCGTTGAAAATTTTGATGGAAATGCTTTTCCTCAAAAAACTTGACAGAAATATTTTTCGTTGAAAATTTTCGATGGAAATGTGTTTCGTTAAAAATTCCGATAGAATTTTTTTTGATGGAAATGTGTTTCGTTGAAAATTTCGATGAATATATTTTTTTGTGAAATATTTTGACGAGATTTAGATTCCGTAAAGAATTTTGACAAAAAAAATTATGTCAAAATTTTTTATAGAAATATTTTTCGTCACAAATCTTGATGAAAATATTTTTCGTCGAAAAATTTTGCCAAATTTTTTGATGGAAATGTTTTCCGTAAAATTTTTTGACGTCGTTGTTTTACGTCGAAACTTTTCGATGGAATTGTGTTTCGTCCAAATTTTGTACGAAAATATTTTCGTTGAAAGTTTCGCTGGAATTTATATTCTATCAATAATTTTGACTGGATTTTTTTTCCACAAAAAAATTATGTCGGTCATTATGGCAAAATCTGGTTCCCTCTCTAATTTCGTCTTTAGTTTTGACGGAATTATTTTTCGTCGATAAATTTTGTTGATATTTGAGACTTTTCTAATAATGTTACATTTTAAAAATGATTAACATTTATGTAATTTTCATATTTTAATGCTAAGGGTAGATAAATAATTTTTTATATTTCCATACTCAAACCCCAAAATTGGGGGAACTTTAATTTTAAGAAAAAAGAGGATTTTGGAGAGTTTAGTAAAAATTCTCAATTCATCCCCTCATTTTTTTTAAATTTATAAATAAAGGAAGAGCTTACTAAAATTTTTATTTTCCTTTCCTTCATCTCCTAAAACGAGTCGAATGACAACTTATATGATTGGGTGCGAAGAGCTTACGTTAAGGAAGTATTATATGTAGAGCAGTAAATGAAGGTAGGTGGAACCAAACTTAATATATTAATTAAAATAGAATATGTTCAAAGCTTTAAAAAAAAATTTGTTTAGAAATCTGGCTATACATATATTTTTATAAGGTCTGATATATAAGTAAGGATTGGTCCATACTGTAATATTTATTTTAATTAAATTAAATTAAAATAATTAATTATATAATTTTAATTAATAATATAATAATAATTTATTTTTTATTTATTTTTTAATTCTTAATAAACATTGAAGACATGAGAGGTTTAAATAATCTAATAAACTTAGATTACGTCTTAATAAACATTGAAGACATGAGAGGTTTAAATAATCTAATAAATAATCAGACTCAAAATAATTTTTGTAATCTCTTTTTTATTTTGGTACATTTTTCATAACTATTTAAATTAAAATATAGGGTTTTATTAATCTCATGTTAAAGGAGATAAGTTATCTCATGTCATATAGATAAACTTGTGGGTCCCACCATCTGAAAAAAGAAAAGAAAAGAAAAAGATTGCACAGTTATCGAAGGGTGTGTAGAAGAGCACTTTATCCCATGTGACATAAGAATAGTATTTCTCTAAAATATAACATAACCCAAGTGATTTACCTCCCTAACCACAAGCTTTGTTAGCTTAGGATTTTTATTTATTAATTAAGGGGAAGATAGTCTGACAACCAAGTTATATTACTACCAAATGATTACCAATCAATCTCACCGTTAGATCGATTATGTTGATCCAACGGTTATATTTATTTACATTTTTGTATAGTCATGATTCTCTACATTTAAAGTGAAAACATTAAATATGAAAAATCATAACCATACAAAGATGAAAATAAATATAAAGTATTAAATTTGGGAAATCATTACCATACAAAGACGAAAATAAATATAACCGTTGGATCAATATAATCGATCTAACTGTAAGATTGTTTGGTAATCATATTTGGTAGTAACACATTTTAGTTATCACAATATCCTTCCTCATTAATTAATTAATTAATTAATTTTTGTGTGATGACTAGTTTTACAAAACTAAACTGTACATCGGGCCAAAGAAACCAGCCAGCGATCAGCCCGAACTTGGAACAACCAGCCCAGCGATCAGCCCCTGCCACCAGTTACCAGAGCTCGTCGATCTCGCCGGAATAACTGAAGCACAGAACGGCGCTACAGCAATTCAGCCACAAACGACGCCGTTCGCATGAACCAGCCCTAATTTAGTTATAGTCCCTCCGGCATCAAACTCAATTAGGTGAGTGTTTGTATGAGCCAAATGATCCTTACAAAGCAACATCACAGGAATCTAAAACAGAAAAGGAACATACCAAGGCATTTTTATAAATCCTCCTAGTTTTCATTTTACAGTGTATGCTTAAAATTGTTACTTTTTTTTTTTTTTTAATTTCTAGAAATGAACCTTTAGTCAAGTGAAAACTATCTTTCATGTTTTGTTGTTGTTGTTGTTGTTGAGATATATAGCCCCACATTGGTTGTATAAGCAACTAATGTGGAGTTTATAAGGCCTTGGGCACTCCCACCCTTCAAGCTAGTTTTTGGGTGGTGTATCCCAAGGTTCTTTATATGGTATCAGAGTCTCGTCGTCCGCCACTTTGTGGACTCTCTTAGCACAGGTGTTGAGATATATAGTCCCACATTGGTTGTATGTGCAACTAATGTGGAGTTTATAAGGCCTTGGGCACTCCCACCCTTTGAGCTAACTTTTGGGATGGTGTATCCCAAGGTTCTTTACATGGTATCAGAGCCTCGCCGTCCCCCACTTTCTCTTGTGGACTCTCTTAGCACAGGTAGGATGAGCCTGTTGCATCATCCACTCTTCAAGCGCAATGGGCTCTCGTGTGAGGGGGCGTGTTGAGATATATAGTTCCACATTGGTTGTATATGCAACTAATGTGGAGTTTATAAGGCCTTGGGCACTCCCACCCTTAGAGCTAGCTTTTGGGGTGGTGCATCCCAAGGTTCTTCACAGTTGTTTCATTGTTTCCTCGTTTGTCTTGTATGCTCTAGTTTCATGCATATTTTTTTCCCCTTAAACCCTCCTCTGTAATACCATGTTCCATTCCATTAATTGAAGCTTTGGTCATTTTGTGAGTCAGTTGTTGAGGAATTTAGTGTAATTTTGGGGTGGTGCATCCCAAGGTTCTTCATAGTTGTTTTATTGTTTCATCGTTTGTCTTGTATGCTCTAGTTTCATGCATATTTTTTTCCGCTTAAACCCTCCTCTGTAATACCATGTTCCATTCCATTAATTGAAGGTTTGGTCATTTTGTGAGTCAGGTGTTGAGGAATTTAGTGTAATGTGGTCTGGGGCATTCCGGGATTCAAACTCTGGTTGTTATTATTGGCAATTTAACTTGACTGGTATTGATAGTGGAAAATCAATTTGCTAATTAGGCATTGAAAGTGTTAATTGCTTCACATTCTAATATGCAGTTTTCTAGGTTGTTTTCTCATTCTTTCGTTAACTTTTTCAGAGATTGTATTTTATGGTTTTAGTTAATCTTGATTCATGGATTATTATTTATCAGTGGCATCTGGTTTGCTGCTATGTGGACTAACATGCCTAATAACTTTAAATGAATTATAAAGCTAAGAAGCTCTGATTTTTTTAACGGAATCATTCTAGTTAGTTGTTTTAATTTGTTAGTATTTTAAGCTGCATCAGATATTTGATTAGGTCAAATGTAAGATATATTAGTTTTGTGGGATTGATTTGTGGTGGCTGAATTTTGTTTGCAGTTGTGGAGCATTTCCTTCGTACTGGAAGAAAAGAAGCAACAGACAATCAATTGCATGTGTAAAAGAACAATAAATTTGGTAAAGTTGATGCGAGAATAACTGGATAAAAGCATGGGATTTTTTATCTCAAGTTTTTTAAAGCTCCCTATGAAACTACTGGTCATATTGCTGTTATGTCTGAGAAATATCAGCTACTCTGTAGCATACTCGTCATCTTCTTCTGAGACTACGATGCACACTAATAATTGGGCTGTTTTGGTCTGCACATCTCGCTTTTGGTAAATCAGGGTTTCATCTTTAATTTATAAGTATTTCTTTTGAACAACAATATCTTAATTTTGTTATATTTGTCAACTGGGTCTTAGTTATGATTTTATGAGTAAAAAAACCCTTATAAAACTACAAAGTGTTTTACTTTATTTTTTTTAGTTTTTGTCTAATAGCGTGTTTGGATTAGCTTATTTTGGGGCCAAAAAGAGCTTTTAATCAAGAACTTTGTGACAGAGCTTGAGAAAAAGAACTGATTACGTCTCCAAAACAAACTATTCCCATATATGCACTAATTCTTTGCAGAGCATCTTTGGCAAAAATAATTTTAAATGAAAAATAGAATACTTAGTAAAAATGCATTTTTGTCTAGTTTCTTACTGAGCACTTCTGCAACTGATTATGTGGCTTATATAGGAACTTTGAACTATAGTGTACCTTGAGGTTTCAGTTGTATGACATGGTTAGTTACTATACTAAATGTGCTGCTTCCTTTTTCAGGTTTAATTACCGACATATGGCCAATACTTTGTCATTATATAGGTAAGTATCTAATTTAGCCTTATTTTAGATTGTTTAAATCATGCATGGTTATGATTGATTGGTCATTATGAATTCTTTCTCATTCAGAACAGTTAAGCGGTTAGGAATACCTGATGAGAGGATTATACTCATGCTAGCAGATGACATGGCGTGTAATGCAAGAAACAAGTACCCTGCCCAAGTTTTTAATAATGAAAACCATAGACTTAATCTATATGGGGACAATGTGGAGGTGAGTTTTTAGGTATGCATTTTTATGTATGAATTTTCTATAGAGTGTAGAGAAGATCTCTATTATTAGCTTTCACTCTGTCTCATTACAAAGCTTAGATTTTTTGCTCTACAAATCACAAACACTAAGGTGAATCATTTGTATATTTGATACTTCTTCATCTAATCATTACATTCTAAAATGTGGTTTAACATTGTTTGTAGTAACTTTAGTTTCCAAAGCTGCAGATTAGCTGGGTGAAACTTATCCAGAAGTTTAACATTGTTTGCAGTAACTTTTAACATTGTTTTTTAATAGTGCATGAGTTGAGCAGAGGTTCTGTATGTTTGCTTCGTTGACTATATCTGTATGCTTGAATATGAAATATTTAAAAGTTTTAAGATCTTCCTTCAATTTGATTTATGAATAAATTGAAACATAATATATTTAATTATGCATACATTTTAATATGGAGGCTCATGTGGTGCTATCATGTAATTAATATCAATATCAAGGTTTTGTTACATAATGAGCCTATGTTACAATCCTACTCCAAGGTATGAGACTTGGAGTTGGATGGAAACCAATTTTTTGAAATTGAAAATGGTGAAAATTGAAATGGAGCCAAGCTCCTTACAAAGATAAAATGCAGAAAATAAACCCAAAAGACCTCACTCACTCTCCAAGACCAACACACCTAGGCCCCAAAGAGATCCCAAGAGATCCTTCCCCAAATCCCACTCCAAATTCACTCAATACATGCCCCCCACACTACACACACACTCCTTTTATCCTTACTCTCAGAATATTCTAGAAACTTTCCTAACAAACTAACTAACCTAATTGGTGGAACCTAATTTTATAAAACTGAAAATGATGAAAGCAGAAATGAAACCAAGCTCCTTACAAAGATAAACCCAAAAGACCTCACTCACTCTCCAAGACCAACACACCTAGGCCCCAAAGAGATCCTTCCCCAAATCCTGCTCCAAATTCACTCAATACATGCCCCCCACACTACGCACACACTCTCCTTTTATCCTAACTCTCAGAATATTCTAGAAACTTTCCTAACAAACTAACTAACCTCTCATTCCTTTCAGCCCATAGGCTGGCCCATCAATACTTCCCCTCCAAAATTCATCTTGTCCTCAAGGTGAAGAAAGAGGTGAGGAACAAATGTGAGAGAAGCCTCCACCTGGGTCCCATAGCCAGATGTAGATTGCCCTGTTTTCAATGGCCTTGCTACCCAAAAACAGTCTTTGATTGTAGACTCATGAATGCAGACAGTGCAGCGCAAGGGTTTCTCTTGAGGTGGAAATATGCGTACCCCCTTGGCTGTACCCAAGCCCCACCAAAGCTGACATCTAGCCCAAAAAATGCATCATATATTCGAATCATTTTTTGCGAGTCATTGTTGAAAAATTAGGCTTGGCCCATCGGACTTTTGACCCAACCCTTTCCATTATCCTTGCTTATACCCTTTTGCGTGACCATATCCAAGATTAGGTCCCACATTGACCCAATCTGCACCTTCCCTCGATCTCCTTTGCGATGTATCTCTCAAATACACACCCATGGCTGTTCCGCTAGAAAGGACCCCTCATTTGTCGCGTGAGTGCTTGGTTCCGGTAGCTGCAGTGGTGGTGGAGTCGTTGGTGGGTTTCGTTCCACATAATACCCTCTACTCCAGTTGCGACCCTTTTTTTCTGCACCTCCATCCTCTCTACTCTTTTCACGATCTTGAGCACATCTTGTATACAACTAAGACAGAAAACCTCTCCCTTTGAGTCATATTTTGGTTCTGCCTCCATGTTTATTTCTCCTTGCAGTTTTCCCATTATATTTTTTTTTGAACCACCCTTATTAATTGAAAAGAACTTGAAAATCTTTTTTGGCCCTTGAGACCCATCTTCGTGTTAATCCTTAATTTGTATCATACCTGGTGCTGACGACTCTTCTTTCATCTTAGAAGTCCTGGTTCCTTTTCCTTCTTAGCGTCATGGACTATTTTTTCACCACCAACACCCATAGTTGAAGAAACCTCCTTCTCTGCTGAAGGTTGTGTCTTCATGATTTCTGGCTTCTCTTGTTCGTCTCGCTCTCCTTCGTCTTCTTCTTCTTCTTCTTTTTCTTTTCCTTTGTTCCTTTGATTCTCTGTTTGTGTTTTGCTTCTTCTTCTTCATCGTCTTCTTCTTTCTCCTTTGCTGCTTTTGCATTTTTTTTTTCTTCGAATTTTTTAAAACTCTGAGACTTCATCTTTTCGTATTCAAGCCCATGCCTCTCTATCTTCTCTATTGCCTCATCGAACGCTTTTATAATTTTTTTTCAAAGTTTCCCTAAGCTCTATATCACTAATTGCTCCCATTTTATTTTATTTTTTATTCTATATAGATTTGGATCAAAGAGCACACACACACACACACACACACACACACACACTCCTTTTATCCTTTTAGAGGTTGGTTCTCCTTTTATCCTTTTAGAGATTGGTCCTTTTAGAGATTGGTCCTTTTAGAGATTGGTTCTCCTTTTATCCTTTTAGAGATTGGTTCTTTAGAGATTGGGCCTGACACACACACACAGATTGGTTCTTTAGAGATTGGGCCTGACACACACACACACACACTCCTTTTATCCTTTTAGAGATTGGTATTTAGAGATTGGTTCTTTAGAGATTGGGCCTGATGCATCACACACACACACACTCCTTTTAGAGATTGGGCCTGATGCATCATCCACCTTTCAAGCTTAATGGGCTCTCATGTGAGGGGGGCGGGGCCTGATGCATCACACACACACACACACACACACACACACACACACACACACACACACACACACACACACACACACTCCTTTTAGAGATTGGGCCTGATGCATCATCCACCTTTCAAGCTTAATGGGCTCTCATGTGAGGGGGGCGGGGCCTGATGCATCACACACACACACACACACACACTCTCCTTTTATCCTTTTAGAGATTGGTTCTTTAGAGATTGGGCCTGATGCACACACACACACACACACACACACACACACACACACACACACACACACACACACACACACACACACACTCTCCTTTTATCCTTTTAGAGATTGGTTCTTTAGAGATTGGGCCTGATGCATCATCCACCTTTCAAGCTTAATGGGCTCTCATGTGAGGGGGGCGTGTCCATTAAAGAGGCCATCACTTAATAGCTTAATTTTTTTGGGTTGAATATGATATGAAAAATTAACAAAGTACAAAAAATTATTTTTATTTTTATTTATGTTATAAAATAAATATTTGATGCGGGGTTATATAAGGACTTTGTATTAAATATAAATTATATTATATATATTAAATTTTTTATTTAATATCCAAGGTTTGTATCAATTGGTATCAGAGTCTTACGCTATGTCTCCCGGTTGCAATCGAGTGGCGCGGGTGGTGACGCTGGCATTGCAATGTTCGCCTAGGAATAGCAAAAAAACTAGCGTAAAGCCAGCCAGCGTGGCGCTGGGGCTGCGGAGCGTAGTGGAATGTTACGATCCTACTCCAAGGTATGAGATCTAGAGTTCACATTGGAAACATAAGGTTCTGGTGTGGTGTTTATATGGACTTTGTGCTCTTCTACCTCATGAGCTAGCTTTTGTGTTGATGTTCTCCCAAGGTTTGTATCAGCCTAATAACTGAGCTAGCTTGGGTATGGTAGAGAACTGAGTCAGGTCATATTTTGCCATAAAGTTGTTTTGTTCATCTTTTAAGCAGTTATACTGGAATAAATTATTAGCAGTAAGCCTGTAACTTCTATGATAGTTACCTAAGTATGTCTTCCTGAGAAATGTACTCACATTCAGAAAATGTATTTTACTAACATGTAATGTTTGTGTTCATCTTCACACTAAATATTATGTTCTCTTAGCAGATAAAGTACTAGTGTTATAATGTGCAATGCAGTTATGACTTGAAAAGACCTCATGTTTAATTTTCTTCTCTCATTTAACTGTACTTCTATCTCTTATAATATTTATAAGAGAAAATGTTTGTCTCTTTCTACTTGTTTTAGTGCTCTTAATATGTAGTATCTTTTAGAGGATGATCATTTTTGCCTGCAATTACTCAGGTAGATTATCGTGGATATGAAGTGACAGTGGAAAACTTTCTACGGGTGCTAACAGGTCGTCATGAGACTGCTGTTCCGAGGTCCAAGCGACTTCTTAGTGATGAAGGAAGTCATATTCTTCTTTATATGACGGGGCATGGAGGTGATGAGTTTTTGAAGTTTCAGGATTCAGAAGAGCTTCAAAGTCATGATTTAGCTGATGCTGTGAAACAAATGAAAGAGAAGCGCAGGTATGGATTCTTATTCATCTGTTTATTCGTGACCTTTGAATTGTAAATTGTATTCATGAAATTAAAAAATATTTTTTTTCTTCTAAATAATAAAGTAAGATTTATTGAGATGAAGTTAAAAACTTGCAAAAATAAGGTAAAATAATGTGTTTGGATCCAACCAATACCAGAACAGATTAAAAGCCTGAAAACAGGAATCTAAGACTGATTCTTGTATGGAATCAGCAAGAACTGTACAGACACCAATGACGGAAGAAAATTAGATAATATGAAAGTTGCAGAAAAGAAAATGATATACCAGAGTATTAGAGAGACTTTGGACTCTCCCAAGATCATCCAATATCCCAATTCCAAGATACCCCGCTACCCCTATATAACCTATAGCCAAATAATCGTAAAAGATCTTCCCAAATATTCTCTTACCTGATTCAGTTATCCATGTCAGCATGGAGGGAAAACCAATTCTCTATGCCCCTTCCTAGTATAAACCTTTAGCAGTTTATTCCTATCAATACTCCCCTCTAATAAATGCACTTGTCCTCAGCTCACGACAACCATCCCCTAGGATCCCATGGAGGGCTTGAAGTGGGACGGTCCAGACCCACAAAGACTTTGTAATATGACCCATTTAGGGGTAACCGTTTTATGTGTTAGTCATTTGCATTTTTAATTGTGTTAACCATGTAGTTTAATAAGTTTTCCACTAGGATCAAATTGCTCTTTTGCCACTCCCACTAGTTGGGGGTTACAGATTTGTAACTTGGATATTGTCCCAAGAGGTGCCACTGCGTTTCCTTGTATGAAGGAGATTTTTGAGGTTCAACTTCAATGAAAAGAATGTCATGCAAATCAAGATCTTGACCTAGACAACGTTCATTTTAATTAATTCCGTGTGTTGATGCATGATAGCCCCAGCCAGCCATATCTCCAGCAAGATGCCAAATCATCGCAAAATACTGATAGCAGTTACCAACCTCTCAATTCATCTGACTTGTAATCTATTGTAGACTTGAGACTGCCTTAGAAATTAAACATAGGCTGGATTAATATAGCGAACATTAATTCCATGAGCATGGAGTGCTTCTGTAAATTTCTGGCCATCCATAGGCGAAACTTCAAGTGTGCATAGGCCATTTGTAAACTTTGGGAGCACAGCATGTGGGATATAGACTAACTTTTCTCACATTATCTTCATTTACAACTATTTCCTCTAGATTTCCAGCCAGTTCATTTTCCTCATTAAGTCCAGTGGCTTCAACAGACACCGAAGCAAGCTCTTTGACATCCTCATTTTTCTCTTCAACAAACCTTCTATAGGTCACAATATGTTGAAGGATATGCTCTCTACACATTCAATATCCTTCAATTGTGATAACAATTTACCCAATCAACCAAAGACGTCCTCCATATAACCAAGTAGCCTTTCATCTTGTAGCAGTTCGTCATAAGACATACCAAATCTCTTGCAATGATAAGACCAACAAAGCAAATCTCGACCAGGGGAAGAAAACATGAAGTCTGGATGTATTTGAATAGTGACACTTAGTTCACGAACATACAGTCCTCTGTTATTATTACCCTGAATTTCCTAATCAAGGCTCCTTTTAGTCTTCTCAACTTCTGTTCTCAGCTTTTGAATTTCAACGGTAAGTTCATTCTATTTGCCTCATATTCACTTCCTCTCATCACGCACTTTGTCTCTTCCTACTTTATGGTAATTAAACCCTTCTTGTGACTGGGCAATGAGAGATTCGAAAGTAATATATAATTTAGGGCTCTTAATGCACTCATTGCAACATGCAATTAACCATCAAGCTGATTGATTTCTTCCATAAGCTTTAGCTTGCACCCAGGATTTGATGAAGGACCTGACTATGAAGTACCGATACCGACATGGTGTTTTCGATATGTTCCCAACACGCGACGTCGATACGTTACTTCAAAAATACTAATATTTCGATACGTTCCGATACGTCTTAGTATTAAATAATATTTTAATAGAGTGTATTTCTCATTAACAAAATATAATAAAAAGAAAATCGTAAGCACAAATAATAAATTATCCATACAATAAAAAAATCAAGACAAAAGCATAAATAATTAACATAATACAAAATAAAAATAAAAATTATTGAACAATAATAATAACAATGACATAAAAAAGAGAAACCGACTGAGACAAAGGATAAAGACAATGTTTCCAAAAAAAAAAAAACGATATACAATATTATTAATGCTCTGCTCTTTCATATACGATATTAAAGAAATAACCGACGGAGACAAAGGATAAAGACAAATCGGCAGAGACAAAGCCCAAAGGCACATCAGCACATGCAAATAGAGAGGTATCAATTCAGAGTCAGAGAAAGCAGTAAAAGAACGATTTAGTAGTAGAGAAGTATCTACTGAAGAAGTCTTTGGATGTGGGTATTGGAGGAAAGCGAAAAAAAAAAAATGAGCAATTCAGTGTTCAGGCAGATGCACGAAGCCAAGGAGGAACACCGAAAGAGATCGCTGGAGCAAAGAAGGAGGAACAACTACGGCGTCCAAAGAGGAAGAACAGAGACAACTTCGAATGAGGTGAGTATAGAAGTGAGATTTCGATTTAGGTATTTCTGGGCCAAAATCGTCCGTTAGAAAACGACCTTCATTTTTTAAAAATTCTCAAAACTGCCATTTGACCGTATCGAAGCCGTTGACCCATCCGATACTTCAAAAGCGGTGTCAGAAGTGTACTCGTCTTGGATGCGTATCGGATACGTCGGAGATTTTTTTTTTTTTTTTTTTTTTTTTAACAAATCGGTGCTTAGTAAGGACCTAATGCATTTCGAGTTGGTCATGCTTTGCTCACCATAGCTAATCGAACCTTCTAGAGACACCTTTTGCTTATTGACTAGATATTACAGAATGATGCCATCAGCCAAGAGTTGCAAGAGCAGGCTTAGATGATTTCCTTCTACTTATAAGGGTCACGCGTGACCCGCAACTGAGAAGCTGTCAAGGGTGAACCTTATGCAGATGAGAATATCGGTTATGCAAAGTAGGATGGCGACAGGGTACCAACCGATGAAAGTGAAACAAGCAAAAGGATCTGTTGAGATATATAGTCCTACATTGGTTGTATGTGTAACTAATGTGGAGTTTATAAGGCCTTGGGCACTCCTACCCTTTGAGCTAGCTTTTGGGGTGGTGTATCCCAAGGTTCTTTACATGGTATCAAAGCCTCGCCGTCCCCCACTTTCTCTTGTGGACTCTCTTAGCACAGGTAGGTTGGGCCTGTTGCATTATCCACTCTTCAAGCCCAATGGGCTCTTGTGTGAGGGGGCGTGTTGAGATATATAGTCCTACATTGGTTGTATGTGCAACTAATGTGAAGTTTATAAGGCCTTGGGCACTCCCACCCTTTGAGCTAGCTTTTGGGGTGGTGTATCCCAAGGTTCTTTACAGGATAATAACAACAGCTGATCCAATCGACACACAATGTACGTAGTTTCTATGTAATGTGAGGAAAAAAACACAGACGAGTTAGTTGGATAGGACCTAGGTATTTTGGGTCAACTGGGTTCATACTGAAGTATGGGCTCACTAGCCCAAACATCACAATATGTTAAAAAAAAAGGTACCCATGTCATTGGTTTGGGCTAAAAACATTTTGACAATAATTTGGGCTTGGCTTGATAGACCAACACTAATGGAACCCAATTTTATTGGTTATAAATTGAAGGAAACAATAATGGAGACACGCTCCTTACAAACACCTATTGCAGAAAAACACACCAAAAGATCCCTAGCTCACCCTTAAAACCAACACCCCCAGGCTCTAAGAGATCCCCAAATCCTCAATATTCACTCAATACATGCTTGCCCCACTCCACATATTCCCTTTCCTTTTATTCCCTCCTCTAAGAATATTCTAGAAGATTTTCCTAACAAACTAGTGTTAGTGGGCTCTTGTTGAAATGAATTGGACCCATTTCTAGTGCCCAAGCCAAGCCCATTCCACTAGCATTATGGTTTCCAAACGAATTTACTATTCGGGTTGTTAATGCTGAACACATTTGATACCCAATTCCTGACCCAGTCACCGAACCCATATTGGTGTTCATGTTCCCCAATGCCACTTCTTTCTCCTCCACTCGCATACAAATCGATGGTTGGGTTTCTTTTTCTGCATCTTCTCCTTATGCAATTTATTCAGCGTCTTCATTTTCTTCTCCTACTGCATTGTCATCATCTTCTGCAACTGCAAATCCTGCTACAGCCATCCCAAGTGTCGATGAGTGGAGTGTATTATTCCATCCCGGTAGCATCATTTTCAACGGAATAAGCTTCTCAACGCCCAACACAACCCCATCTTTGCGATTGATCCCAATAACAGTCATGTTGTTGTCGATGGCTTGGGCAACATACTCGATCTGGAAAACACAACCACCAGGGGATGAAGTAGTGACCAACAGATCATAATTGATTCCAATGCTACTCATGCTTTCGATTCGAGCACTTGATTTTGCTTCTTCTTCTTTGTTTCCTACTTTTGCTTCTTTTTCTTTGTTTATCTTGTTTGCTCCAATTTCTGTGTCTTATTCTGTATCCTTTGCATCTTTATTATTTTTCCCTTCTTCTTCCTCTGGTTCTGCTACATCTTCTTTTTCTCTTTCTTCTTCTTCAATTTCTTCTTTATGTTCAAAATTATTCTCCTTAATTTCAAAGCTTTGTGACTCCATCTTCTCTATTGCTTTATCGAAAACCTTCACTACTTTTAACAACATTTTTTTTGAGCTCTGAATTGCTGATTCCTCCCATGGTTTTCATTTCTTCATAACTCTGGACCAAAAGCACCTCCGGATCAAAGATGCCCTAATACCAAAATGATGGAACTCAATTTTATTGGTTGTAAATTGAAGGAAACAGTAATGGAGATAAGCTTCTTACAAATACTAATTGTAGAAAAATACATCAAAAGACCCCTAGCTCACCCTTAGAACCAACACACCTAGGCTCTAAGAGATCCCTAAATCCCCAATATTCACTCAATACATGCTTGTCCCACTCCACACATTCCTTCTCCAATATTCTAGAAGATTTCCGTAGCAAACTAACCCACTCACCCCTTGCAGGCCCATCAAACACCTTGCCCAATTTTTGTATTCTCTTTTTTGATCGAATTTTATCCTTCCTTGAAATTTCTTGCATTCCTAGCTGCAACTTCCATGCATAACTGCATGTTGAAGACCAACCTTCCTCCTTGTGAAACACCAAGTCTTGTAGCTCAATAATGGTGGCATGATGGTTGGGTTTCTTGAATTCTCTCTACTACCATGGTTTTGTTGCTTCTCCCCTCTTCTTCCTTCTCTTTTGACCATACAAAAGCCTTCATCAGAGCCAATTTTGACTTCTCCCATTTAATCTGGACCCTGGGAACCTGCATAATGAGATTACTACTCACTATATCGTGAGCGTTGTTCCCTTGATTAGTGGCAAAGGTTGGAATTGGGGGTGGCTAATGTTCATATCACCATGGCTTTGCATATTACAGTCCTCGTCTTTTCGAAATTTCATTTTGTTTGATCTAGGATTTCTCTCTTCATGATTGTGAAGAATTCCATGAAGGAGTTGCAAGGCCATTTCATTCCTTTCCTTGCATCTTTTGTGTTTTTCCTCCCAAGCTTAAAACCGAACCTCCATGCTTGTGTTACATAACCCCCAAGATCGAGAACTTTTATATCATTTGTTAGGATCTGTTAAAGAAATATAATTTAAAATATAAAATCATTAATGTGATTTCATCTAACAGCTCAAGTTTTTGGGTTGAATTGACGTTTTACATAGTACCAGAGCATTTATGAACAAGCGATCTACAGTTTGATCCTCATCGCCCCCATTTTATTAATAAATAATTAAATATTGTGGAGTTTCTTAGCATGGGTAGGTGGGCCTGTGCATTGTCTACCCTTCAAGTTCAATGAACTTTTGTATAAGGGGGCATATTAGAGAAATATAATATAAAATATAAATCCATTAAAGTGCTTTCATATAACTACTTAAGTTTTTGGTTTGAATTGACGCTTTACAGGATAAAACCAGAACCATAACACATTAAAGGCCAGAAAATATTTGTATTAATTATGGCTGATTCTTGAATGGAATCAGCAAGAACAGTACTAACACCAATGAAGGAAGAAAATTACATGATATGAAAGTTGCAGAAAAGAAAATGATAGAAAATGATAACCTAGAGTACTGAAGACTCTGGACTCTCCCAAGACCTTCCAGTGTCCCAATTCCTAGATACCCCCTTCTTTATCCACTACCCCGATATAACTATAGCCAAACAACTGTAAAAAATCTTCCCAAATCTTCTCTCACATAATTCAGTTATCCATGTTGGCATGGAGGGGAAACCAAGGGTCTATTTGATTGTGTTTTGTGTTTTTTGTTCTTAAAACTGTTTTGTAGAATAGTTAATAAAATAGGTGTTTTTTTTTTGAAAGTCAAAAACCAAAACACAAATAAAAACAATTCAGATATGTTCTCTAAATTTGATTCTAAAAACTAAAAAACAGTTATAATTTTTAGAACTATTTTTACAAAACAGACTTTATCAAACAAGTTTTTTTTGTTCTGAAAATAAAAAACTGTTTTTAAAAACACATTTCAAACATGCCCCAATTCCATATGCTCCTTCCCATTATAAACCTTTTACTGTTTATTCCTATCATAATGATTCCTCAAACTTTTACTGTTTAACAAACGTACAAAACAGAAAACAACAAAAATAAAGAGGAAATCAATGGAACAATCCCTCAACATATAGACTAAAGAATAAGGGCTCTTACGACATATGCTTTATCATTATTGGATAATGATATGGATGGCTACATATAATGATGGAGATTCTACTGATATGGTTCAATGAGTTCAAGATTATATTTTTGTTTTATGAAAAATATTCTATGAAACTTATACTTTTTGTAATAAAATTATTGTAGGAGTCTTATATCGTAACGTCGACTTTATATTTATCGGTGATTGACATTTGTAATCATCAAATCATAATCTCTTTGTTGGACAAAGAACTCAGTTTTTATTCATAATGGGATTTGTTAGGTTTAAGGAGCTGCTGATAATGGTAGACACCTGCCAAGCCTCGACTCTCTTCTCACAGGTTTGAAATTGCTTTTGAACTGATGGTTTCCGTTTCTAGAAAACTCCTATGCCAATTCTCGTGAAGTGTCAATGTAATGATCTTGAGTATTAGTTGTCTAGATTCAATAAACACTACCATTGAAGTGCAAAATGTTTGTCTTAGAGTTGATATCCACCTTAAGTTAAATGCAGCCCTTGTGTTTGTTTGTCGTTAGATTTTATTTTGTTCAGTGATGTCTGTTAGAATATATTAGAATGATTAGATATGATTAGATTACTTCTTATCTGTAATTATTCTGATTGTATTAGGTCTGAGTCTTTCACTTAAGTCCATTAGGGTCTCTATATATTGTAACTCTCTGAATTAGATCAATACACAACATATTATTTTTATATTCAAGTTGGTACCAGAGCTATTTTGTTCTGGGGACCCTCGCTTCCGCCTAATACCTTGTTTTCGCTTCAAAACCTAAGCCCACTGCTTAGGAATCATCTTTTCTTTGCCGTGCGTCCTTCCGTCAAGCCATCAAGGGCTGTCAGTCCATTCTGAGCAATTTCCGAACGCGTCAGCACCTCCGACGGTCACCGGAACCACCGTCCGCCACTGTTTAGGCCACCGGAGAAGTTTTCCGGCTAGTTTTCAGACCGGACCATACGCGATCAGAACCCTCTCCTCCCGGCGACCAAGTCTGTGGAAGTTCGGCCGCCGCCCAACTCCTCTGCGCGTGGGCCTCACGCGCCACCTTCTGCCGACGCGTGCACTGTTCCGACACCTTTTTTCCGGTCGGTCTTGGACAGAGAAGATCGCCTCCTCCTCTTCTTTTCGGATCTGTGGTTGGTTCTCTGTGGGTTTGACTTTTTGTGCGCGCATCTTCTTGATCGGTGATCAGGTTCGTTCCTATTTACTCGGTTTATATCTTTGTGATTTAATATAATGGCAACATCTTCTCTTATTCATTCGGAGGTCAGTTCTCCACCTCCTCCTATCAAAAGTTCTCCCAATGTCATCTCCACCAATGTTGGGTCCATTACCTCTTCAAAGTTGAAGGGTTCGGTTAATTACAAGAACTGGGCTACCTCTGTTCGAGTTTGGTTCTTTGGACAGGGACATGGAAACCATCTCACGACTAAGTCTACTGATGTTCCTAAGGAAGAAAAGTCTGATTGGGAAAAGATTGACAACCAGCTTCTGAGTATCCTTTGGCAGTCTATTGATCTAGTCGTCTTGGACATCTTCTAGTCTTTTCAAACTTGTACTAAAGTGTGGGAGGAAGCTAAAAACCTCTACACTAATGATGTTCAGCAGTTCTATTTCATCATCTTTCAGTTTATGGAACTGAGCCAATTATCCGACATTCAGATGTAGACATAGGTTGGCAAAAGTCGATCGTTGATGCAGGCATATTTGGATATGTTGCCTTACCCTACTGATGCCACTGCATATCGGTAATAGGTGGAACGTGTCTTTATGGTTGCCACACTGTCTGGTCTCCCCGAAGAATATGATAATGTCTGGGATACTATCTTGACTAGTGGGGATCCTGATCTATCAATGACGTATCAGCGTCTTCTGAATCTTAATAAGAAATCTGCTCCTGCATCGTCTTCTGTTGTTGAATCTATTGCTCTAGTTTCCCGTACTGACTTTCGCGGAAACATTGGAGGTGGACGTGGTCGTGGTAGAGGCCAGGGAGGACGTGGCCTAGTAGGACGTGGTCAACGACCTCGTTGTCATTATTGTCAGCAACTTGGTCATTATGAGGAACGTTGCTACACAAAGTATCCTCACCTGCGACCTTCTTATGTTGCTAATATAGCTCAATCGAATACTGCTTCAAATGGTGCAGTCTCTCTATCTCCTCTGAAGACTATGCAGCACTCCAGACCCTCCTTCTCAGGAAGGCCTCTCCTCAATCTCAAGCCTCTGCTTCAGAAACTGGTAATCTCGTTGCTTGTGTTTCTCATTCTGCATCACTTGGTCCTTGGATATTTGACTCAGGTGCTACTGATCACCTCTGTGGTAATAAGGAACTCTTTTCATCCTTTACATATTCTGGTAATTTACCCTCTTTTACTATTGCTGATGGAACTAAGGCCCCTGTTCATGGGATTGGACAAATCTGTCCAACCTCCTCATTGACCTTGACATCTGTCTATTACATTCCTAACATCCCTTATAATTTAATATCTGTTAGTAAATTGATCAATTCTCTTAACTGTATCGTCACCTTCTCAAACCATTCTGATTCTGTGCAGGACCCGGGTACGGGGAAGACGATTGGAGTGGGCCGTGAGTCACGGGGTCTGTTCTACCTGGTTGTGCCGAGTCCTTCAGTTGCTTGTTCTCTCACAGATTCTCCACAACTCATCCACAGTCGCCTCGGGCATCCTAGTCTTTCAAAATTACAGAAGATGGTTCATCTTTTATCCGGTCATCAGAATTTAGATTGTTCGTCATGTCAGCAAGGAAAGCACATACGCTCTTCCTTTGCTAATCGAGTCAATAAACGAGTTGATGCTCCTTTTTCAATTATTCATTCAGATATTTGGGGTCCTAGTCGTAGTGTGTCTGTTTTAGGTTTTCAGTATTTTGATACTTTTATTGATGATTATTCACGTTGTACTTGGATTTATTTAATGAAAAACCGTTCTGAGTTGTTTTCTATTTATCAAAAATTTTTTGCTGAAATTCATACTCAATTTGGTGTCTCTATTCGTATTTTACGCAGTGATAATGCTAAGGAATATGTTTCTGTGGACTTTTCTAATTTCTTAACCAAACAAGGTACTTTACACCAAACTACTTGTCCTCACACTCCACAACAAAATGGAGTAGCTGAACGTAAGAATAGACATCTCATTGAGACTGCACGGACTCTTCTTATTCACATGCATGTTCCTCTTCACTTTTGGGCCGATGCAGTCCTTGCCTCTTGTTTTCTCATCAACCGTATGCCTTCATCTGTGCTTAATAATGACATTCCTTATAACTTATTGCTTCCATATGTTTCTTATCCTCTATCCCTACATGTCTTTGGTTGTACCTGTTTTGTTCATGATCTCACCTCTGGTAAGGACAAGTTAACATCTAAAGCCTTTAAATGTAATTTTCTTGGTTATTCTCGTCTTCAAAAGGGTTATCATTGTTATTCTCCCGATCTTAAGCGTTACTTAGTTTCCGCTGATGTCACTTTTCTTGATCAACAACCCTTTAATTTTATCCCATCTTAGTTGTCACAGGTTGATCGTGTTCTTCCTGTCCCTTTTCTTGCTTGTCTTTGCCAGCTGCAGGTGCTTCTATTCCAGATGAGCAACCTATTGCTTCTATACCTGAGGACCGTCCACTTTTCACCTATCAGGGTCGCAAAACTGTGCCTCCTGTCGACTCGACTCTTGCTGACTCATCGCCCACTGCTGTTGATTCTTCCCCTCCGGATCCTTCAGCAGAGGCTCTTCCCTGCTCAAAGAAAAGGTATACGTACTACTCGTAACCATTATCCTCTTTATACCTTTTTGAGCTATGACCGTCGCCACAAATATATTCAACCCGAGGTCCCCTAAGAGCTTTAGTGAAGACATCCGCAAGTTGATCACTGGAGTTGACAAATGCCGTCTTGATTTCTCCTGACTGAGTCTTTTCTCGAATGAAGTGACAATCGATCTCTATATGTTTGGTTCTCTCATGAATACAGGATTAGAGGATATATGGAGTGCAGCTTGATTGTCACAGATGAGAGTCATGGGTTGTTTCCTGTTCACAAATATGGAGTTCCCGAATCAACTGCTTCAACCAGATTAGCTCACAAGTAGCAACTCTCATTGCACGATATTTGGCCTCTGCACAAGATCGGGCAACAACAGTTTGCCGACTTTTCCAAGAAATCAGGTTTCCTCCAAGAAAACACAATAGCCGAGCAGAGCGCCTATCCGAGGAGGACTCCTGCCTAATCGGCATCTGAATAACCACAAATTTCTGTATTTCCCTGATCTGAATATAATAGACATTTCCTTGGTGCTCCTTTGATGTAACGAAGGATCCTAATAGCAGCATCCCAATGAGAATCACACGGAGAATCAAGAAACTGACTAGCGACACTAACAACAAAAGAAATGTCCGGTCTAGTTATAGTGAGATAATTGAGCTTCCCAATCAACCTTCGATAACGTCCAGGATCAGATATTAGCCCCCCTGTGAAATAACTTGACATTGGGATCCATGGGTGTGTCAACTGGTTTACATCCCAACATACCTGTTTCTTCTAGGATATCCAAGGCATACTTCCTTTGCAGATACAAATGCCCTTTCTAGATTGCGCCACCTCAATTCCCAAGAAGTAACGTAGCTTGCGTATGTCTTCACTAAAGCTCTCATGTCGTGCTCGTATCGTATCAACGGGTCACATTGTAAATTGTAGCCACTAATAGAAATCCATCGTTATCCTAGTGGCCTCTATTCAATTTATCTCAACAATCTATTAATCCTAGGCCCTAATAAAATATTTACCAAGAAATCAAACTAGCCAAGCCAACAATCCGAAGCTTACACATAAAAACACAATTGTAAGACACACATTCAATAACAAAAACAAAAGTATGTCAAAGTCAAATGGTATATTCTGAATGATGGAGTTCACCCTAGAACATACCTTGGTAGCAGTTGCAACAGCAACCAGCTTCCCACCTCTATCTTCCTCACTGGCAACTATACAAGGCCCAATTCCTTCCCCTCCAAACGGCAACGCCTGAACACAACTACCATATTTCTTATGATACAATTCAATCTTCCCATCACTCACAACAACCACATAGGAAGATCTCTCTCAACAGAATCCAAGCCATGTCGGAACACCAGACTGCCGCCCACCGGCTGTCCATGTGCATCAACAATGATCCCCACATTGTCCACCAACAACAGCACCCTCCACTCCTTCTCCAACAACTTCAACCGTGGCGGCCGCGGGAACACGTCTGGCAGCGAGAATATAACACTACTCTGTCCAGTAACACAGGAAATCAAGCTATACCCTTTCACCGTGCCAACAATAATGGAATCATTGAGCCACACCATGGTATTAACAACCCCATCAACACACTGAATCTCTTTCAAAACCACAAGAGACCCATTAACATCTTTATCACTTTTACCACCTCTATTCCCCAAAACAAGCTCCACAAGCATCAATTTTTTCCCAACAACAAGAGCAAAAACACAACCACACTCACCCTGCACTTCACTCTCCTTGATTTTCAACCCATTTGCTACATACCCACCTCCCAATTTCTGCAAAAACGACTGTTGCTCACTCAAAACCGAACCCTCACACTCACCATCCCTCAACCTCCTCCTCGTTACCAACGAAACACCCTTTGGGAAAAACCCAACCTCGTAGCGCGATTTTCGAGCTCGGAATCCACCAAGAACAAAGAACCATCAGAGAGCAACAAGATCTTCCCCAATTCCCCGAGGACTAAGATGGACTCCACAGGTGAATTGCGCCCACCGAAACGCTTCTCCTAAACGACAGCTTCCGCAGGAAGGACTTGGAGAGGCACCACCGTTTTGGGGTTGGTGTTGTCGTTTACATCGGTGGAGAGGGAAAATAGGGTTCCGGAGTGAGTGCCAACAAAAACGACAGCTTCTTGTTGTTGCTGTTGTGAACGACGGGAAAGTGTGGAAACGGCGAGGATCGAACGGAACTAGTGCGAGAGTGTGTGGAGAGGTCGAACTGTGAGAGCGGCTCAATCACGATGCGGTTCATGTTGGGTTCCAGATTACAAACTATTACCTCTTTTTTCTCTTTGAAATCCAAAATAGTATATGAGATTATCGATCAAAGTCAAAACCATCTAATTGAAGCTTTCATTCTTCTCAATGAACTTGCACTCTGCTCCACTGTACAAAAAAGGAGAACAGAGTGCAACAATCAAAATGGGAAC
>JAVKPL010015681.1:0-12960 GCA_032173675.1 Gastrolobium villosum
TTGCAGCGCGCTATAACTTAAGGGTCGTCAATAAAGAAAATAAAATAAAGATTTAATTTGTGATTTAAACTCAAAAATCAATTTGAAAAATCTGTGTTAATAAAGAAAATAATTAAATAAATATTCTAAACACTTGGTAGAATATTATATAAATTTATATATATTTTAATAATTAACTAAATAACTTTGTACACTATTTTTTTCAAACACTTGGTAAAAACATATATTTTAATATGACATTAAGTATCCTTATTTATAGATGGGTTAATCCACTTTGGTGCCATCTTTATAGTATCATTGTTGTAAATTTGAATTGTTTTTGTGAGAGATAAAATATATCAAATGAGATGTCATTGCGTAGATCTCAAAAAGTTATGTGGAATCAAAAAAAGAATTACCTCATTCGGATACCCGAGTCAAAAGTTATGGCCTTATAAAATTTTACGGTTAAATTATTAATTTTTTGTTTCACGTGTCAAAACCAGACGAGTTATGCCTAATTTAGGCGTGAATGCCTTGGGAGTCACGCCCAATTTGGGCGTGAATAGTCACGTGAATGACTACAATAAATTTGTAGATAGTTTCGAAACAACTATATTTTCGTAATTATTTATTAAAATAGTAATATTTTAATTTTTTTTGCCTTCTTCTACCAGATTCTCTAAATACCTTCCCCAACAAGAAGTTATAATTATTCTCTGCTTAAAACTTAATCATGTCATATTGCAAATATCCAAAGTGTATGAATGAGAAAAGTATGCTTTCTTTTTCATAGCAATTCGTTTCCCCCCTCCAAAACTGCTAAAAGATTATTTGCCTTACTCTTTAATTTTTGAAAAGAAAAGTTATATTCATCCAATTTCCCAAAATACTTTCCTCACACATGAAGCTTTAATTATTCTTTCCTTAAATCTTATGTCAGATTACAAATACCCATGTGTATGAATCAAAGAGAAAATTATTCTTTCTTTTTCAATAGCAATTATTTTTTTAATTATGAAAATGTTTTTAATACCATTCTGTATACATACAAAGAAGCCGATGAAAATTTGATAAAACGATAATTATGAATGTTTTGGCTATGAATTTGATGCTTTATATAGGTGATCGACAAATTAAAAAATACCCAATATATGTATGCCATTGAGCTTAGCTCAATGAAATTATTTTTTAATATGTGGTAGTAATATAACATATATAAAAATATTTTTAAAAAACATTAGTTATTAAAGGAAGAGAAAAATTAATAATATAAATATAAAATAACCCACATGAAAAGATAATAGTTTATATAATATAATCTTATCAATAAAATTAATGTCATTATTAAATTATGAAATATAATTTTGTCTTGAACGGTAATTACTCAAAATATTAATCATGATCTATTATTTTTACATAATAAATATAGGCTTTAATATTCTACAATAAATGTAGATAAGTTATCTATATTCACTCTCAAAACGACGTCGTTTTGAGTTAAAAAATAAAAAAAATTATAATGAAAAATAGTATTATAACTCTGAAATAAATTATAATTACAAAAACATCTTGATTTCTGTCCCAAAACGACGTCGTTTTTGGCTCAATGTAGAAAAAGAAGAACCCATAAATATATTACTTCCCAACAAAAATATGACTCATAATGAAAAAAAAATAAAAAAAGAGTGTAAAAATTAAATTTTTTTGATATATAAGATTATTATAATATTTATGTCAAAATTTAATTAAACTTTTTTCTTCTGTATGTTTGACTAAATATTGAAAATAAAATCCATTGATATAATTATTGAATTTTAATTATAAATATCTTCATTGTAACTAATTAGATTAAAATTATTTTTTAAAAAATCATATTTAAAAAAGTTCAATGAAATGTTTATTTAAATTATTTTGATTATAAGGTTTTTATAAATAAAATAAATTAATTTTAACAAGTGCTGTATATTCATATATCAAACTAAATGTTGATAGTTGTGGTTGAGTATGGAATTTAAAGTGCAAATCACACATGTGTCAAAAAAAAAAGGGTGCAAAAATCACACATATAAACGAAGAAAGAATTACATTATAAGGGAATTAAGATGCTACCTGGTTTATGCCATTTTCTTGGTATTTGAAGTGCTGAAGAAAGATGATTTCATACGCCGATCAAATCAAAGTATTTGTAACTCAAGGACTCAACATTTAGCTCTAGCCTGCAGATGAAATTTGTTACCCATAAAATCTCTATTTATTAACTCAACATTCGAATGAGTGTCCCCAACACCCCCCCCCCCCCCCCCCCCCCCCTTCTAAACTTATTCTTTAATTTTTGAAAAGAAAAGTTAGATTCTACCAGTTTCTGTAAATACTTTCCCCAACAAGAAGTTATAATTATTCTTTGCTTAAAACTTAATTATGTCATATTGCAAATATCCAAAGTGCATGAATCAAACAGAAAATTATGCTTTCTTTTTCAATAGCAATTCGTTTTCCCCCTCCAAAACTGCTTAAGGTTATTTGCCTTCCTCTTTAATTTTGCAAAAGAAAAGTTAGCTTCATCCAATTTCCCTAAATACTTTCCTCACATGAGGGAGAAAAGAAAAATAATTTCTAATGTACATCCCAAAATACATAATTATACTAGGTTGGTAATAGAAAAACTTAGTATACAGTAAGAATATTCTTAATCTAAATTCATAGCCAAAATACTCATAACTATGGTTTTATCAAATCTTCAACGCTTCTTTGTAAGTATACAAAATGACACTAAAAACGTTTCCATCATTAAAAAAAACAATTGCTATTCAAAAAGAAGGAATAATTTTCGCTTTGATTCATACACATTGGGTATTTGTAATCAGACATAAGATTTAAGGATTAGAAATTTTTAAAAGTTTGTCGGGCTAAAACGTGGTATCCAATGCTATAAAAAAAATACGCGATTAGACACAAGGATTTAGCCACCGTAAATGTAATCATGGAAAATATTATAGAAAGGCTCAAATTTGCTATTCAAATTGGGTATCGTTGCAAATTTTAGGGTTTGTTTCGTCTTTTTATCTCTGTTATCCCATTACCCCTAGTAGGGTAGGATGTGGTTGCAATAGCCATAAATATTTATGATTCTCTAAAACATGTATTTGATATACTTGGGAAAAATCGCTTCAATTTTTCCAATGCTCCAAAACCAGCGGCGGAGCCAGCAATGCATTCAAGCCAGTGCCAAAATATTCAGCTGGTACCACGGTTATTTAGCTACGACTAAACATGGCTAATTTTCAAAAAACTTGAAACACGATTTGCTACGTTTCAAACGTAGCTAAATAAACGTGGCTAAATTAGCCAGTGCCAAGGCACCCGCTGGCACCAACGTAGCTCCGCCACTGTCCAAAACATGTTGACAATTTCTATTTATCTTTGTAAATATGTGTCGATCAGTTCTAGTCTTGCTAAACTAAAATTCATTTAATCGTGTTGCTGATTTTGTGATTTGTTTGTTCTTCGTACATTTTTCCCAAACTTTTTGTTAGGGCTTGCGATTTGATTTCTATAGTATGTTTTTCTTCTTGGGACTCATAACTAGAGTTGCCACTGATAAATTATGCTGCTCGTGCTCTGATGAATTGGGTTATGCCCAAGACTTTTCTTTCTTCTGTGTTTTGCTTCTAAAGGAAGTTATTAATGCCTATTAGTTTTGCAAATCATGATAGCATTATTTTAATATTGATTATCTATACACATGAGATTCAATAATTCTGCTATCGGTATAATGTTATTTTTCTCTCAAACACTTTTAATTGAATGGATGATACTGTGTTCAGTTTGTCAAATTTGTGTATAATTGAATTTAATTATACAAAGGCATCTTTGTCTGGTCTAGAGCCATTAATGTAAACAATATAGAATGAGATTTGTGTGGTTGATGCTAGGCTTCTAGCTGTTTTTCTCCAACAAGTCTTCATCTTTTCCTCCTCTTCAATTAATATAGCATGATTTGTTCCATAATGTCATCTCTTTGATGTCTCTGCGTATGTAATTTCAGAGTAATTTAGAAACTAAGGCAAACGAAGATCTTGGTTCTGCCATATGTGCTGAGGAGGTCTGTTTCCTATCCTGAGAAATTTCACTTACACAGAAAAATTGTAAGTATAAGTAGTTTTAAAATTGTATCCATTAGTTGAATTTGTCCTAGGTTGGGCATATCAACAACTTCTAGAAATTTTCCAGACTCTTATATGTTGGTCTCAATTTTTGAAATGTTTGTTAGGTACTTGTGTAAGAACCCGCACCGCTAATTAAGTGGGTAATAAGGCTGAAAGTCGCTTTTCGAACGAAAAACGCAGATACCGGTCTTGCTACCCGGTATAAATGCATACCGGTGAAGTATCCCGAAAAATTATTATAAGTGCATGATAATTACTAGAATAATATGTAGGATTTGTAAAACGAGTTTTAAGTCAAAATAATGAGAACTGGTGCCAGAACTGATACTGGCTATAGAAAAGCGCGTACCAGAAAGGTGCTCCGAAAAATAAAATAAAAATATGTCAAATCTTAGAAAAATGAGTAGGTCAAGATTCCAAAGTTTGGGATTAAAATCTTTTGCGTAGCTATTAATGCTAATACTGCGCGTTATTTGGTTATTTGGCTATTTATACTCTAAGTAAGGGCACATAACCCTAGGTAACAGCAATCCTATGTGAAGGATTGGAGGCTGAGCAGCTGGTGCCTCTTCCTTGAGCTCTCTTCTTCATTTTTGGAGACCAAGTAGCTATCTTCCTTGATTTTCTTCACATTTCCTTCTTGTAAACACTTGAGAGCAACCTTGTGAGGGTGAGAGTTGGTTATTGCTGCACTTCCAGCCACTGTTGGTAGAGGAGTGAGCTGAGTTTCTTTGTTTTGAGGGAAAGAGCCTTTGTTTTCTTGTGGTGTGGCTTCAAGGAGCCACCTTTGGTGAGAAAGACCCTTACTTGGATTACCATTTTCGTTTCTTGAAGAAGTCAGAACCTTGGAGTGGTCTTGTGAGCTCCAAGAGCACCTTTTGTTGGCTGGTTGAGCTTTGGGTGAGTTACCTAACCTTTGATCATGAGTTTAATGGGTTAAAGTTGATGTCTTGGTATGTTAATGGGTTAAGCAAGTAACCAACTTGTATGTAAAGCTAAATCATATTAAAGATGCATGCTTTAACGTTTTTAAGTGTTAAAAGTTAGACCTTTGGTGGATGTTTTCATGAAATGCAGAAACTGCATTCTGTCGTGAAATATCTGGATATGTGTTCGAGAAATATCCGGATATGGTATCCAGATATTGATATCCGGATATGGGGTTCTGTGATATCCGAATATGGGATATCCGGATATGCCCATGACATATATCCGGATGTTCTGGGATTTTGATGAACAGTGAGGTATTGTTCATACAGAACTGATCTATGGTTTATGAACCCTAGTTGATGAAGTGGTACTTCCGAAATTAATTATCTAAGTCAGAACCTAAGGGGTTAAGGGCTTATGGCATGGTGGGAAGCCTTAAGACGTAAAACGTAAAAGGAAAAACGTAGTCTTTATGCTTATGCGTATGAGCTTTGGTTAATGTGATATTATTGGTCCATAACAGATTGTGATACTGCTGTGTTTGGACTTTGAGAGTGGTTGGACTCTTGGCTTGGATTGATTGCTTGCAAGGTAAGCTTTTGTGTCCTTGGTTTAGCCATCCTGTGGTTCCACCATGTCTTATGGGGATGTGGTTTATGCATGCTGTGTTACATGCTTTTGATGTTTTGGAAATGCAGTTGAGCTGTTATATGCAATGTGCCTTTATGATATGCATGTGGTGTCCACCTATACGGTAAGCCTGAGTAGGTGACGCATACGACATGGTGAGGCTGTGGGGTGAGGTGCAAGCGATGTTCCTTGTACTACTATGTGGGTAATAGACGTATTCCATCATTTTCTCTGGCCAGTAGAATAGTGATAACACACATGTCATGAATATCTGTTGCACTGCATACTTTTGGAACTTATACTGGAAATTACTGCTTTTAGAACTTATATTGCACATGTAAGTGAGTTTGGGGTGGAAGATCATTGAGGACCCCTTGTCTTACTGAGATTTCTTGTTAGAGATCTCACCCCACGTTTGGGGACGCTTATTTCAAGTTCAGGTAATCCTGGGGTTGAGACCTCGGGTGGCAGGAGGCCAGAGTTGAGTTAGATATTGTTGTACATGCTGACAAGACTTGATATTGGTTGCTGTTTATGTTTTCTATTATTCTTATGATATTTGAGTTGAGACTGTTGTTGGGCATTTATGGCCTTATTTGCTGAGCATGGGGTTTGTCCATGCCACATAGACTTGAGTATGTCTTGTTTAAGTTAAAGTTCTATTAATGTATCAGGATTTTGGTCCAGGCTATGTGTTGTAGTCTTGTGACTTAGATACTTACTTTATATTTATATATGAGGTATTTAGATAGCTGTCTTGCAATTTACATACAGGCGTTATTTTATGAAATTGATTAAGTAATCAACTTGGCTAAGGTTAATGACGTCATAATTGAATTAAAGAAAAAGTTATTCCGCATTTTAATTAAGCGTGGCTTAATACGATAGTATGTTAACAAACCGGGTTAGCACGAGCTGTTACAACTTGCATGGAAACAAGCAGACTGGTTTCATTCCCCCACAGCTTGGAAATATGAGTAAGCTTCTTCACTACTTGTAAGATGCTTAATAGTTAATTATCATTTCATCCTGAATTTCAGAACTTCTACTTGTAACCTTGTCAATTACGAATATGAAATTATGTTTTAGCTTAGTTTTGATTTGTATAATACCCCTAATCCTTTTAATTAGAAAAGGGCATGTGATTAAATATTTAATTATGCAAAAATGACTTAAATTAAGTAAAAGATCTAATTAAATAAATTAGGGTTCCTTTTAAGGTAAAAAGTACATTCAGTGGCATTTTTGAGGTAAAATTGTGTGTAGAAAAATTACCCATAATGTAAAAGTAAAGTTAGAAATATGACTGGAAAAATATTTTAGTCCATTGGGTAAAGTTTAGTATTGAATGGAGGTGTGTAGATAGATAAGTTGTTACCAGTTAAAGTAACTTAACTTTACAACTCCTTTATTTCTTCTTCCTCTCACGCACCTCTGTCTTTCCTAATCTCTCTCTCACCCGTGGTTTCAATGGTTGTAAAAGGGATAAGGGTTTGCTTTTCTCTCTCCTCTCTTTCTCACTCATTTAGCCACCAAAATACAAAGTGTCGTACATGAAAGTTTAAGTAGAGATTGTAACACCCCGTGCATACCCGGTTTGTTAACACGTCATCGTATTAAGCCACGCTTAATTTAAAAATGCGGAATATATTTTTCTTTCATTCAATTATGACGTCATTATACTTAGCCAAGTTGATTACTTAATCATTTTCATAAAACATTGCCTGTATGTAAATTGCAAGAGACATCTAACTGAAATACCTCAATATATAAATAAAGTGTGTATCTAAGTCACGGATCTACAACACGCAGTCCGGACAATATCCTGATATATTAATACAACTCAAATCTAAAAGCATAAAGTCAAGTCCGGACAATATCCTGATATATTTGAGCCACGAGTTTCAGGGTTATCTGAGAGAAAATGGAATTCTCTCACAATTTACCGCTCCTTACACACCACACCAAAACGGTGTCTCCGAAAGGAGAAACAGGACCTTGTTAGACATGGTTAGGTCTATGATGAGTGAGACTCAACTTCCAAAATCGTTTTGGGGATATGCCTTAGACACAGCGGCATACCTTCTAAATAGGGTACCGTCTAAATCTGTTCAGACCACACCATATGAGATATGGAGTGGTAGAGACCCAACCTGAGTTACCTCAGGGTATGGGGATCGCCAGCTTATGTCAAAGCGTTGACATCAGACAAGCTTAGTGCTAAGAGTACTAAATGTCTATTTGTGGGGTATCCTAAAGGTACTAAGGGATACTACTTCTACTCCATGGAAGAACACAAAGTGTTTGTGTCAAAGAATGCTGAGTTCCTTGAGAAGGATTTGATCTCTCAAGGAGGCAGTGGGAGTAAGATTGATCTTGAAGAAGTGCAAGATCCACAAGAACAGATTGAGGAACCCGAGTCTGCTCCGCAGGCGACGTTCTCCAATGGAGAAGTAAACACACAACTCCGTAGATCTACGAGGGTCATCCATCCACCTGAGAGGTACGGGTTTGTGATTGAGAATCAGCAAACTGTTGAGGATGATGAACCAAGTAACTACGAGGAGGTGGTCAAAGATGTTGACTCCTCAAGATGGCTTGAAGCCATGGAATCTGAAATGGATTCGATGTATCAGAACAAGGTATGGACCTTGGTTCCTAAACCGCAAGGAATAGTTCCTATCGGTAATAAATGGGTCTTTAAAAGAAAGACTGATGCAGATGGCAACGTTCAAACCTACAAAGCTAGGTTGGTGGCGAAAGGGTATCGTCAAAGACAAGGAGTTGACTATGATGAAACTTTCTCACCAGTTGCCATGATCAAATCTATTAGGATCATGCTTGCAATAGCAGCATACCACGACTATGAAATTTGGCAAATGGATGTCAAGACCGCCTTCTTGAATGGGTTCTTGAAGGAGGAAGTGTACATGACACAACCTAAAGGCTTTGAAAACAAAGATCAGGAGCATATGGTATGCAAACTACAAAGGTCAATATATGGGCTAAAGCAAGCATCAAGGAGTTGGAATATACATTTTGATGAAGTCGTTAAGAGTAACGGTTTTATCAAGAACGAGGATGAACCTTGTGTTTACAGAAAGGTTAGTGGGAGTAATGTCGTCTTCCTAGTGCTTTATGTAGATGACATATTGCTAATAGGAAATGACATCCCCACATTAAAAATAACGAAAGAGTGGCTTTCAGAAAACTTTACCATGAAGGATTTGGGAGAGGCAGCCTTTATACTTGGTATAAAGATCTATAGAGATAGATCCAAGAGGCTGCTGGGTTTATCTCAATCCACATACGTTGACAAGATGCTAAAGAGGTTTAGCATGGAAGGGTCGAAAAGGGGTTTTCTTCCTGTCAGTCATGGGGTACACCTATCAAGGGCTATGTGTCCTAAGTCACAGCCTGAGAAGGATCGCATGAGTGGAATTCCATACGCTTCAGCTATTGGATCCATCATGTATGCCATGAAATGTAGGAGACCAGATGTCTCATATTCTTTAAGCATTACGAGCAGATACCAGTCAGACCCTGGAGAGGGTCACTGGACGGCAGTCAAAACCATCCTTAGATACTTAAGAAGAACTAAGGATGCGTTTCTGGTCTATGGTGGGGTTAATGAGTTAACAGCGAAAGGGTTCACTGATGCCAGCTTTCAGAATGACAAAGATGACTGCAAGTCACAGTCAGGATTCGTCTTCACCTTAAATGGTGGGGCAGTGTCTTGGAAAAGTTCCAAGCAGGAAACAACAGCAGATTCAACGACAGAGGCTGAATACATAGCTGCTTCAGAAGCAGCTAAGGAGGCAGTGTGGATCAAGAAGTTCATAAATGAACTAAGGGTGGTTCCAAGCGTGGATGAGCCCATACAGTTGCTTTGCGACAACACAGGAGCCATTGCGCAGTCAAAGGAACCTAGGTCTCATCAAAGATCTAAACACGTGCTCCGCAGATATCATTTGATTAGAGAAATCATTGATAGGAATGATGTAAAAATGGATTATGTTCCCACAGACGATAACCTGGCCGATTCTCTGACAAAGGCTGTTTCTCAGAGAAAACATGATAGTCATTATGAGGCTTTGGGCATACGACTTAGGTCTGATTGGCTCTAGGCCAAGTGGGAGCTTGTTAGCATATGGGTGTCCTAGAGACAATCTTTTGATTAAATAAAGGACACTAGATGTAGAACTTTGTTTGTCGCAAATAAATGAAAGCACTATTTATTCAGTTTCATATTGTGTCTCGATATTACTGTTAATATTATATGAACGAACTAGATAAACCCCTTGGAATAGAACAGGTATCTCTTGAGTATCTGTGATGAGATCACGATCATGAGGATTCAAGGATATTGCATGTCTATTCCTAATTATATGTTCCTAGTCTAGAGACACTGAGTTTGGGGATCAGTGATCTCGAGTAAAGACTAGTACGACTTATCTACTTGTATATATACAAGGTAAAGACCTTATGAGCTGCAGATATGGAGATATCTTAGCTAAAGTCATGGGTGGACCTATAAGAGTATAGCTCGCACTGAACAGACCCAAAAAGAGACTCTATGCGGAAATCTCACAGATAGTGTCATTAGAGTAATCTCTTTATGTTTGGGTATGTCTTTCCTTAGACCAGAAGTTATTACCTAGACTGTGTTCTTGAAGGCATGTTTTGATTGTATGCCTCGTCTGCATGAAACATGGAGACTCATAGGTATACTGTTGGGCGTGTCCTTAAAGGGCACAGGGCTAGGGTAATAAGCTGAAGGAATTCGTCAAATCTGTGAGAGATTAGGTTATCTGTAAACCGGAGAAATCGGGATGACATTTACAGGGACTCGGGAATCTATGCATAGTAAAAGAGATCATGAGATGATCTGCCTTTAGAGTCAGTAAATTGAAGATTCCCTATTTCGAATAAAGCTTACCCTAAACCGCAGGGGTTGATACATTTCCTTACCCTAGGTTAATGGGAAGATAACCGAGACGAAGGGAAATACATACGGTAACCAAATATGTGCAATAGGATGATCAAGTCATTAATCTGACTAGTTCTGGGGCAACAAAGCATTGCTAGTGCTCTGTGTTGTCATTAATTGGGTTGTGGCTTGTTGGGCCCAAGCCCAGTTATGTCAGAAGCTAAGTTTGACCTAATGGGTCACACATTAACACCTTGTAGTCATGATGGACTAGCTTTAAAGGTATTGGGCCTAATAATGGTTATTAGCCTAAGAAGCTGTTTGGAAGCCCACCTAAATGGGTGAGTGGTGCATGGAGTTTAGTAATGGGCTTGGATAGTCCAAGCCATTACTAATTAATTTAATTAGTTAAATTAATAATCAAATATTTGAATTTCGAATTTTGAATTTGAAATTTGAATTTAGAATTTGAATTTTGAAATTCGAATTTTGAATTTGAAATTTGAAATTTGAAATTTGAATTTTGAAATTTGAATTTGGATTTGAATTTTGAAATTCGAATTTTGAATTTGAAATTTGAAATTTTGAATTTTGAATTTGAATGTTTGAACATTTGAATTCAAGTGTTTGAATTCGAATTTGAATTGGCTTTGAATAGTTGTTTCATAACAAAAGGATAAGACAGGATCTTATTGGAGCATATTCCTTGGATCAAGAAGCATCTTTGGAGCACATCCTTGGGCTGTTTGGTGCGCAAGTTTGAGTGATAAGGATGTCATCTTATCACTTAAAACATAGCTCCATTCAGATTTGGCGGTTGAGGGAATCAGTGGGTGAGTTGATTCAAATTTTGAATGCAACTACTCAATATATTTGGACCCCTTCTAGGGCTGAATTATGCGCATGAAAAGTATACTATATGATAGTTTATGAATTTAAGTTTAAATTATTTTGAACTTAATTTCATGAGGATAAGATTGGAGGTTGTTGGCAAAATTGATTTTGCAACAGCTCCACCTTATCCTCCCCTGTTCCATGCGCAAATTTCAAATGTGTTTGAAAGTTGGTTTTCATTTTGAATGAAAAAAATTCCCTCTTCCTCTCATCAAGGTGTGCGCATATATACAGGTTCCTCACCTTAGGGTTTTGTAAAAAGAAAAAACCTAGCCAACTCTCCTTCATCTGATGCACCATTCTATAGGGTAGTTCACTACACATTTCCAAACAGAATACCTAACATCCACCTTCACCACTTGTGCGCAGAGCAAGCCTCACTGCGGTGTTCATTTGGTGGCTTTCAAGAAAGGGTTCTTGCATCATTGACGAACGGTGGTGTGGATCACCATTAGAGGGTTTGAACCCTTCAAGCCTGACATCTGATCTCCCTGACTGATCAGGCCAAAAACAAGGTAACATCATGCTGTCTTAAAGCATGAACCTATGTGTGCATGTATGTTCCGCAGTAAAATTTTTGTTTTTTACACCTTACATGCATCGGCCTTCAAAGGCCAGTTTACTTTCACAAAGATCACTCCTTGGACCTCAAAATGCCATGACAATGGCTTCACCCTCATAACTCAGAAAACACAGCATGTAAAACTCCCAAACAGAGACCCAAAGTTCAGAAACAAGGCCTCTACACCACCCCCAAGGCTTTATCTCACACACACAAGGAGGTTTGATGATGGAACCAAGAGGAAAGGCGGTCTCTTGGTTCTCAAGTGAAGGGAGGAAGATGGTGGCTGATGGAGAACACAAGCTTCAACAAAGGAGGCATGTAGAAGGCTGAAATATGGCCTAGGTTTTAGTGCAAGTTTGTATTTATAGCCGGTTTACGCTTAATCGCACTGTATTAGCGCTAATTGCCATGCTTAGCATTTTAATTCCAAACTTAGGATTCTGAACCTACTCATTTTTCTAAGATTTATCATATTTTTATTTTATTTTTCGCAGCACCTTTCCGGTACGCGCTTTTCCATAGCCAGTATCAGTTTTGTCACCAATTCTCATTATTTTGACCTGAAACTTATTTTACTAGTCATATAATATTCGAGGAATATTCATTCACTTATTATAATTTTCCGGGATACTTCGTCGGTACGCATTTATACCGAGTAGTAGAACCGGTATTTGCACTTTTCATTAGAAAAGCGACTTTCAACATTATTACTCACTACAATTAATAAAGCCTCATAATAATTATTAGGGTCAATTATGGAATTATTTCCTAATTCTCATATTTATTTAATTAACTTCTTTAATTAACGGTGCGTGTTCTTACATTCCTTTTTAAGGATTTAGTCCTCAAAATCAGAAACGTAC